>SNQJ01S0045450.1:0-18035 GCA_010110895.2 Picea sitchensis
TTAAAAATATTGAATAATCCATAAATAAATAAATATCTATATATATATATATATATATATATATATTTTTTTTTTAATTATATTAAAATAGAAGTTTATCATATCTTTTTATATAACCCTTGACCAATCTACGTTTTCATATAGGGTGTCACTTTCTACATCTCAAACTAATTCTAACCTTAAAATATGTCTTCAAACCAAAAAGACCTTTTATAAAACGTCAATTTCCAAGCGTGGACGGACCAATACCTTTTCTCATGAGTCTCAACAACGATTGTTTTAGTGCAATCGGTTGTTCTTATAAGAACGAAAGGTACACTAAAGCTAGTTTAAAAGCTCACTAAGTACCTATTTCGAATTATAAATTTAGAATTTTCACTTTTTCTTTTTTATCATTTTTTTTCATTCTGGGTCATCTTGAAAACTACATCCACGGAACTCGGATGGGGTGCCACATCACTACCATGCAAATCCTAGTCTTAATAATGCCCGTCGTTGCCTTCACTTCCATTTTTTGTAGGGAGGGCAACATTTAAAGTGCTTTAGAGCAGGTTCAACAACTCCTTCACACAGGTTTAATGGCTCCTTCAGTGCACCATGGCTAGCAGATGGCGATGGGTATGGGAGGCATACATAAGGTCGTTTCAGCTCCTTTGGCACCCCTCCACTTCCTCTGGGTATGTTATGGTTCTTTCCAATCGGCTCAGATATTGAATTTTGGTTTTGCTCCTGTTGTTCTCCTCGCTCTGCGAACTCTCAGGCTGCTCACAATCTGGTTTATCTCCACCGCCATGCCATGGGAGTGTGGTAAGCCCAAGAGAGGGCCTTCCTGGTACAACTATGTTGTCAGGTAGCGTAGAATTCGTAGACTCGCCCAGGCATCTTCGACCTCTCTAATTTGTCGGGATGAGGGGGCATGTCGAGCCTCCAATGGCCATTGTAGAAGAAGAGACTCCAACATAGCCAATTATTGTTCCACCGGACTCCCTTCTACATATTGTTCCAGACCCCAATGACCCACCTAGCACCAACCATTCCATCCCCGCTGCAGCTTGTTCCTCGAACTAGGTGACTTGCATAATTCAGGAAGATATCTCGTCGGTTGACTTCCCAATGGAGACTCCACCACCCTCCTTAGCTCCAGACCGAGCCTCACACTCCACTTGTCTCCTCACGCTAGAGCATATGGAGCTTATCTTCGAGATGTAAAGGGATATGCAGGAACAACTACACAGGCATACCTTGCTCGGCAACCAACTCGACATTCTGTATGATGCACTCTTGAGTTCACAGAGCCAACAATGGTGCCCGACCTGTGCTCAATCGTACATTTTCACTCCTCATGGAGGAACTCATGTTAGCACAAGTTTCATTGGTTCTTTCGATGCTTAGTCCTCTTAGCTTTATGCACAAATTTTGTAAAGATACAATAGAAGTTTACATTCTCTTGTTTAGACTTCTCTCTTCTTTCTCAGACAGTTTAGACATTACAATCCTTGCCACCTACTCCAGTTTCCATTTGTTTGGAGGAACAAGTGGCATTTTTTTTCCATTGTCCAGATAGAACAGAACGTCGCCACCTGTTCTGGTTTCCACTTGTCTGGCGGAACAGGTGACAAATCTCTAGACATGGCTCTGTTATGTATGATTACAACATATTTTTGAGGTAATAAATCTTTTTATTTACAAAAAAAAAAGACTAAATCCACGGAATAATGTACATTCTGTTATTCAAGGAGAATCAAGGTATGACCAACTTACAATCATATCGAATTTCAAGGAGAAAATGTCATCAAAGCGAGAGTTGAACTCGAGCTTGAGGAATACAAACAATTCCTCCCAACCATCGAGTCTACACTTCCTTGAAAAATTCTCACTTCATTTACAAACGTTCCAATTATGTATTAATATTATGAAACAAAGCTCGTAAACATAAAAAAATACATCTTTTAATTTAAGATTAAAAAAAAGAAAACTTATATTATAAAAGATATATTTTTTTATTTGATATTATAATTTGTTTACATATGTTTAAACTTAAAAAATTATTATTTTTAAATATTTGATCAAATTAAAATTAATTATTTTTTTTTCAATAAAATTTTTATATTACCTCCAAAATTTGGAAACCATACACATGCTAGAGGACTTGGCATCCAGTATGTCATGTAGAAATTGGAAACCACCAAGTCCCTAGTAAATATATTCAGGACTATTCTAGTTTCCAAAATTAACAGTACAAATGAGCATAGTTATTACAAAAATGACCTGAAAGCTTATGGAAACAATTGTCTATCATAACAGAAAAAAAGTGAAAGACTTAAGAATAACTTCATACACAAGAAGCACTATTTCTCTCATTTCCATGAGGAGGTTGATGCCAAGTTGGAGTGACGATGAAGGGTTGACAGAAAGTGGGGCAGTGCCAGTGGATACACTCCTAAAGAGAATAAAAGTGTATCCAACCTGCTATTGAGAACTTGATCAACAATATTAGAACACATATCAAAAATTAATTGTAGTTGCTCGGTTGAGAAGCCACCCGAAGAACCACCTCAAAATATGCATACACTTCCTAGACAATCATAATATCCTAAAATACAATCATGATATCCTAAAATACAACAAAGGGAGCTACGTCTTCAATGAACCCGATGCTACCTTTTCCACTCGGGCTCTTCATTACTCTGACCTAACATCTATGTTTCCACCTTGTACCCTCTTCATTAATAATTAACGAGAAGCACATTCATAGTTAACGAGAGGCCACTTTTTAGTCCCTGTCGAAGGCGTAGATGGACTATAGTGATCGATAATTCGTTGACTTCATATTAGTTTGTCCTTTGACTAAAAGTATTTGCATAATATCTATTGTTGAACTAGGGAACTAAAAACATTGATTTTTATATAATAAAAAATACCATATATGTCATGATCTGATTGGATAATAGATTGGAGGTCTTATTGTCGGCTTCGCTATTCCCAATGTTTTATATGTTAGCATATCCAAAGTTTTTTATCATATACGGTCTTTCTGAATTTTTACTTTCTTGAAATGTTTGGATATCCAAAGTTTTGAATATAGAGAGTCAGTTTTTTTATTTATTTTATTTTATTAGTTGACTTCATATTAGTTTGTCCTTTGAATAATTTTTTTTTTACATAGGCTCTATTGTTCGAACTATTGTTACTAAATTTATTTTATTGTTATAAAATAATATAATAAATGTTTTTTTGTACGTAATAGACCTGCCACATTGCATTATTTCTTAAATGTTTACAGAGCAGTCCTGACAGAGTTAAATGTTTACCTAACAGGCCTCACAGCCTTAAATGTTTACTTAACAGGTTTGTTACAATACATTTTCCTCCATTTTTTAAATTTTTATATGCAATGTTCTCTGCAATGAATATGGGCAATATTGTTCTTCAACGACACTATTGGTTCACTGGTTCATGCTGGCTCCTTGCTTGTTCACCGATTTCTTGTTTTCCTGTTGTTGTTGTTCTTGTTTGCCTATTGGTCTTGTTGCATTTTGCATGCTTGGGATTCTGCAACCGCGATTGGAACTAACCATCTGTCAATCCCCATTGATGGGTGGGTTTCGGTGCCGTGTTTAGCTTCCTTTTCTATTTGTAGTTTGTAGGTGAGAAATTTGACTACTGGGGATGCTTGAGTCGAAATCCTCTTGCAGAACATCTTTGCATGTGAGGAGAAAATACGATTTCCTTTTCCTATACGTCACTGTGGTTATGATGGAGGTAGGTTCTGTGTGGAACATTGGCGATCAGGAACGAGACGAAGAAAGGATTACAATCCTGCTTCTCTGGTCATAGTAATCACATACAAAGATGGACTGCAAGAGGATTTTGATCTGATCCGAAAATATATTTTACACAACTATGGTTGAGTTATTAAGAATGTTTTGATTAACCAATTAGGAAGAATAATGAAAGAGGAAGAAGATATGAGAATATATCACAACCATATAAACATGTACAGAACTAAAATGAAGCAATACATAACAACAAACCATAACACCAATGTGATAACGGAGTTCAACAATCTCGCATATGTGTTATATTCTTTGTCGCTAGGCCCCTCCTTGGGGGGTGAATGCCCCCTATGCGGGGGTTCGGGGGCAGTGCCCCCGAGAAAAAAATTTCTACCTCAAGAAATGTGTCGTGTGCCTCGGGAAACGTGTCACATATTTAGGTGGTTTTTCGGCACATGGTTTTTGCCGATGGTTTTCTATTTTCGGTTAAGGAGTTAGGGTTGTGGACTAATCCAGGTCATTGGGTTAGGGTTTTGGATGTCGTTGGCTCCTATATGTATATTGTATTGTAAACAATGTATCATACATGAATGAATATAGAATATGCTGGTTTTCCTAGTTTGGGTTTCCAGGGGAAAAATCTCTGTGTAATGTTTCTATTTGTCATTGTATCTTTTCTGTTCTTTTACTGAATATCTGTTTGTAGTAGATATTGTACAAGGTTAAAATCTACAGTTTGCATGCTTGGGATTATGAAACCGCAATTGGAACTGGCCTTCTGTCATTCCCCATTGATGGGTGGGTTTCAGTGCTTTTTTTAGCTTCCTTTTCTATTTGTAGTTTGCAGGTGAGAAATTTGACTACTAGGGATGCATGAGTTGAAATCCTCTTGCAAAACATCTTTGTATGTGAGGATAAAATACGATTTACTTTTCCTATACGTCATTGTGGTTGTGATGGAGGTAGGTTATGTGTGGAACAATGGCGACCAGGAATGAGAATAAGAAAGGATTATAGTCCTATTTCTCTAGTCATATTAATCACATACAAATATGGACTGCAAGAGGATTTTGATCTGATCCGAAAAGATCTTTTACATGACTATGGTTGATTTATTAAGCATGTGTTGATTAAACAATTAGGAATCTTAATGAAAGAAGAATAAGATATGAGAATATATCACAACCATATAAACATGTACAAAACTGAAATGAAGCAATAAATAGTAGCAAACCATAACACCAATGTGATAATGGAGTTCGACAATCTCGCCTACATCTCCGGGCCTTTGTCTCAGTGGGTGAGGTTTTCTTATTTTTGTTCAACACTAAATAAGTACATCACAACAGTACCAAAAGGTTACAAAACTGATTTGGTCTTATTCTCCCAGATCTTAAGAACCCAACAGAAGAAACGACACTCAAAATGGATGATCGGAGATCCCAAAAATGGCTCACAAAGGTGTGCTCCTCAACAGCTTCCCTACATAAAAATGGCTTTGGCTTGGCTTTCCTTCAGCATAAATATGCTATGAATCTCCTCTCTTGGCCTCAAGAAGGACTGATTTATATAGATCTGAAGTTTGTTATCATCTCCCAATTTCCTTCCAATATCTGGCCTCAAAAAGGGCCCAATATCCCCCAAAAATGGGCAAAAATCTCCAATTACAGGCATAAAATCATTAAAAAATCTTTATTACAAGGTAAAAACCTACTTTTTGCAACAAAATTCAAAACTATCCTCCTAGGTTTGGGCGCGCACTCCAATTTAGGGTCACGTGGAATAAAGGTGTCCAAGCACCAGCCCAAAGGGCTGCACGTTGGCCCCTAGCCTGTAATCTGTGGTCACATGGAGAAATTGTTCGCAGGCTGGGTCTTAGCCCCAACCCCCTTCCACCACCACATATTATACAATGCGCTATATATAATATAAAGTGGGATGGTTTAAACAAGTTCCACCGTGGCCCAATGGCATTCAGACCTTTCCCAAGGCATGTTCTCGACCAACGGGTAATGGGTTCGAATCCCATGAGCTCCAAATATTTTAACCTACCATCCAATGATAGGGTGCCACATGGCAGCCCACGTCTGGGCCATGTGACACCTCTTCATTTACCAAAAAAGTTCCAGTTTTCAACATATGAATGGATCTGTCATCTATCAAGTCAACCTGTTGTTGTGTTTCCACGTGTCTCAATGCTACGTCAGCATGATGATGTCATGCTTACATCAGCATTGACTTTTTTTTCTGTTGACCTGTTGACTTTTTACATGTTTGGGAAAACGGTCAGAGTGTGATAACTATCGCATACAACGTTCATTTGAGGAAGTAAATATATGGCCAGAATCAGTGCGATGAGATGGTCGCAATGGAATTAGTTTCATCCGATTTAGAGAACTTTCATTTTTTATCCTTTTCTAGACCTAGGGTGCCTCCTAGATCTAATTCTGGATCACACCTCCCCATTAAGGACCTTTTGGTCCCCAAAAGGTTAGTGACCAGTCAACAATATTGGGATAGGCCACCCGGCTTGTCCTCTGTCTCTGAACTCTGTCCTGTGCACCTGTCTCATCAAGATCAACTGTAACACAATCATGACAACTGTTAGCATATTGTTAGCCATTTGAACCCTGTCACATTTTACTAAAGTCATTATAATCCATGTAGACAACATTACTAATGATAGCATCAAAAATACAACTACGAATGAGCTGATGTACTTATAATATTTGCATGATATGAGCTTATCTTGAAGCAAACTGTGATTGACTTTCCACTCAACAATCATTTTTTGTTCTTTCTTAAGATCTATTACTTCATTTGAAACAATTATTGGTTTGTTGTTTTCTTGAACTGCCTTCTTTAATTGTTCCATGGTTTGAAGAGTTTTATTTTTAGTTACATGTTGAGCATGAACCACATAATCTTGACCTACTTTGGTTAATTGATATTGATTCTTTGTCCTGTAGAAGATTTCCTTACGATCATATAAGTATGGACTACCTAAGACCATTCTACATTCACTTAGTGTCACTACATCACATGTTACCTTGTCCACATACTTAGATGAAATTGCAAATTTGATTGTGCATTTCTTTGTTATGTGCATTTGATGATGATTTCTTATCCATTTAAGTGTGTATGGATTACAATGCATATGTGTTTTTAGTCCCAATTGCTTAACCAATTCTTCAGAGATTAGGTTAGATTGAGATCCACTATCGATTAATGTATCAACCTTAGTGTGCCTCATGATGACCCTAATATAAAAAAAGTTACTTCTACAATCAATTCCTTCACCAATTTTACTTGTCATACCAACCAATGAGACCTTTGATTCATCACCTGAATCTGATGCCAAGTTTGTCGGTCGTGTTGTCGCTGCAACTATTTTYCTCCCTTTATTTTCCTTGAACCACTTTGGCCTCTTCTTAGGATGCAACTGCCAACAACAGTCCTCATCATGCCCCTCTTTCTTGCAATTCTCGCAAGAAGGATTCTCTTCCTTTCTTGTCACTGCATTTGACTTCTTGCCATTAGGGATGATTTTAGGGGCTAAATTTCGCTCATGGGCTAATTTTCCATGGTTTTTACAAAAATGAGATTCGTTATTTTAAAAATGATTAGCCCAAATTCTATAGGATAAAAACATTTACCTTAAAAATAGCCAAAAATTTATAAAAACTATCTAAAATACTTAGAAATTTGAATATTTTTACAAAAATATCGTCAAACATTATAGTTGACATATGAAGGATTAGTAAGATTCACCAAGGTTTCTACATTTTAAAATGATTTTCCATCCTTAAAATCATCCCTTCTTGCCATGCCACTTCCTTTTGTCCTCTTTCCTTGAAGATGATTCCCCTGACACACCAACACTTATTTTTCCCACTTCAATGTATGTCGCTTGAACAGAAACCTCATCAAGATTAGTTGGTCCAAACATGAATACAATGTTTCTAATATGTGCAGGTAAACCTTCTATATACTTCATAAGCTTTTCTTGGGTATCTAAAGGGATATCTAACATCAATGCCATTTTTTGAAAGCCATCGGTGTATTCTTGCACTGTTTGTCCTTTTGTTATTTTTAAAGTTTTCCATTCAATTAATGCTTTTTCTTTATAACCCAAAGGATAGAATTTCTTTCTAAGTGTAGAAATTAAACTTTTCCATGATGGAAATACATTACCCACTTGTTGTGTTCCATTTTGCAACTTGCTTTACCACCAGATGAGTGTTGTGCCTGCAATCTCAATGTTGTTAACTTGATTTGTGTGGCCTCATCCTTGATCTGTTTCACACTACTGTAAACCTCCATCTGCCTAACACAATTCTCAAGTCTCTCTGCATTAACTTCACCATCATATATGGATAACTCAAATTTAACATCAAGTTTTAATAATAGCATTTCATTCTTATGTTTATGAACATGTTTCTTTGCATTGGATTTAGAACTTGAACTTGAAGAAGGAGGTGATGATGGAGGTGAAGAAGGAATCTGAGGAGGATCCTCTCCTTCTTCACTTTTTCCCTTTGAAGATTCACTAAGAATTGGTCTTTTCTGTTCCAAGTAATCCTCATACAAAACTTTCATCATCTCCGACATAGCAAAGAAAGTTTTTCGAAAGTCTTTCTCATCCTTAGAAAGTCCCTCTTCTAATGCCATCCTATCACTTTGAGAAGTTCTCTTTCTCAATCCAATCAATGGATTCTCTTCAACAAGCTCCCCTTCATCATGAATTATTTTTTCCCTGGTTAACGTGCAAAACTCAAATCCAAATGTCAACTAGCTCTGATACCACTTGATCTGAAAAGATCTTTTACACGACTATGGTTGAGTTATTAAGAATGTGTTGATTAACCAATTAGGAAGCTTAATGAAAGAGTAGGAAGATATGAGAATATATCACAGCCATATAAACATGTACAAAACTGAAATGAAGTAATAAACAATAACAAACCATAACACCAATGTGATAACGAAGTTCGACAATCTCGCCTACGTCTCCATGCCTTTGTATCAATGGGTGAGGCTTTCATATTTCTGTTCAAAGTTCAATAAGTACATCAAAGTAGTACCAAAAGGTTACAAAACTGATATGGTGTTTTTCTCCTAGATTTTAAGAACCCAACAGAAGAAACGAAACTCAAAATGGATGACCGGAGCTCCCAGAAATGGCCCGCAAAGGTGCCCTCCTCCACAACTTCCCTACATAAAAATGGTCTTCTTTGAATATCCTCTCATGGCCTCAAGAAGGCCTGGTTTATATAGATTTGAAGTTGGTTATCATCTCCTAACTTCCTTCGAAGATCTGGCCTCAAAAAGGGCCCAATATCCCCCCAAAATGGGCAAAAATCTCCAATTACAGGCATAAAATCATTAAAAAATCTTTATTACAAGGTAAAAACCCACTTTATGCAACAAAATTCAAAAATATCCCCCTAGGGTTGGGCGCGTGCTCCAATTTACGGTCACATGGCATAAAGGTGGCCAAGAGCCAGTTTTTTCACCATTATTTGAGACCTATCCCATAGGATTCATCTCTTCACCCTTATCACATTCATCCATATCATTTTTCAGCAAAAATTTTGACCCCGCCTGCCCCTTTTCAGTTCACCCATCCTCATGGCCCATACTGATAGCCAAGATATGGAAGCTCGCTTCAACACCTTGCAATCTGGTTTCCTCAAGGCCCAAAAAGAAGTGAAACAACTTGGTGCTATTGTTGCCTCCATCGATTCATCCATCAATACAACCATAAATACAACCATGCAGTCCTCAATGGGGGAAGTCAAACAAGAACTGACCACCCAGCTTGAATCTATCTTTGCATCACTTTGCAGCAAACTGAAGATCCCTACAGATGACCCTTTCTCTGAAGCACCTCCAAATACTAAAGGTGAACATTCCTCCCATTCCCATACCTTTCAGCCCCATCACTTTCAACGTGACCTACGCCTTCTGCAGGTGGATGTGACCAAATTCAATGGCTCGGACCCCACTATTTGGGTAACCCAAATGGAACATTATTTCTCTTTATATGGCATTACAAATGACTTGGCCAAATTCCCGTATGGTGTTCTCCATCTAGATCAAGAATGTTGGCAATGGTGGAAATGGAGAAAAACTTCCCGTCAAGGGTATATTGCTTGGACCCAATTTGTGACTGAGATTTATGAATGTTTTGACATGGACCCCAACCATTCGGGTCATTTGACAAAGTTGAAACAATCAGGAACAATAGAAGACTTCATAATTTCCTTTGAGCACCTAGATTTTCAAACAAAGGGCATGACTGATGCTTTCTTTCGTGAGTGTTTTATCGGTAGCCTCAAGGAGAAAATTCGGGCCCATGTCCTTATGGCTCTACCCTCAAGTTAGGTGGAGGATACTAAAAGAGATAAAGAAGCACAACAGGTTGTATCCTCTCAAAACTGAAAACCCTCCTTTATCCCTCGCCCTAAACCCATAAATCCCACTACTCCCTCCGCCCCATTAAAGATCCAAAAATTGACCAGGGCTAAAATGGTTGAATGCCAACTCAAAGGCCTTTGCTATAATTACGATGACAAATATTTCCCGGGCCACAAGTGTAAGGAACAAAATATTTTTATTGCCATCTCTGAGGATATTTCGGAAGATAATGTTGAAACTCCCCTTGTTTCTGAGTCACCTGAAATCACTGACATAACCCCTCCCTCAGACCCTCCCGAAGTGGAACCGGTCATTTCCCTCAATGCTCTCATTGGCTTCTCCGCTCCCCAAACCCTCAAGTTAATCGGTTACATCAAGCATCAAAAGGTCATCATTCTGGTTGATAGTGGAAGCACCCATAATTTTATTCATCGCCGCATTGCCCAAGAAACTCATTGCTAAATCCATGCCGTCAAAAATTTCCAAATCATGATTGCCAATGGTGGTTCCATGAAATGTGGAGGGTGCTGTGAAAATGTGTGTCTCCAAATCAGTGACTACCACCTAAAATCCCATATGTTCACTATCGACATGGGTGGTTGTGACATTGTGTTGGGTGCAAACTGGCTAAGAACTTTGGGTCCCATTCTCATGGATTTTAAGTCATTAACCATGCAATTTGACTAGGAAGGGCACCAATATAAATTCTAAGGCATCACTGTTGGTTCACCTGAGGTCATTAGTTCCCATCGCATGGAAAAGATGCTCAAAAAATGTCATTCTGGTTTCATTGCCCAACTCCATGCCATACAAGCAACAGAGACACCCCCGGTGCCGCAAGACCTCCAAGCCCTCCTTTCTAAACATCAAATGGTAGTTTCCACTCCCCAAGGACTGCCTCCTTCCCACGATGTTCATGATCATTCCATTCCCCTTGTACCCGGAAGCCTTCCTTCCATTATCTGTTCGTATCGCCACCCCTTTTCACAAAAAAATGAAATTGAGAAAATGGTCCAGGAACTCCTTAATGCAGGCGTTATCTGCCCTAGTATGAGCCCTTACTCTTCTCCTGTAGTCATGGTTCCAAAGAAAGAAGGTTCTTGGAAAATGTTTCCTTACTTTCGTGCCCTCAACAAACTGGCCATTAAAGACAAATTTCCCATTCCTTTCATTGATGACCTCCTGGATGAATTGAGTGGCACCCAATTCTTTACTAAACTTGATCTTCGCTTAGGCTATCACCAGATACGTATGAAAGAGGCAAACATTCCCAAGACAACCTTTCAAAATCATGAGGGCCACTGTGAGTTTTTGGTCATGCCCTTTGGCTTGTGTAATGCCCCCTCCACCTTCCAAAGCCTCATGAATCATGTTTTCCATCCCTTTCTTCGTCATTTTGTCTTAGTTTTCTTTGATGATATCCTCATCTATAGCAAAACCTAGACATACCATCTTACTCATGTGGCTAAAGTTCTCCATCTACTCTCTTAGCACCAACTTTTCCTGAAACAATCTAAATGTGCTTTTGGTGCCTCAGAAGTAGAATAATTGGGTCATCTAGTTGGAAAGGATGGCGTCAGGGTGGATCCAAAAAAGATTAAAGCTATGCAAGACTGGCCGCACCCAAAGACTCTCAAAATCTTGCGTGGATTTCTGGGCTTAACAGGGTATTATCGCAAGTTTGTTAAAAATTAAAGAAAGATTGCAACACCTCTCACTACTCTCCTAAAAAAGAACTCTTTCACTTGGACTCCAGCCGTTGCTCAATCTTTTCAAACCTTGAAGATGGCCATGTGCACCACTCCGGTTCTGGCCCTTCCTGATTTCAAAAAGACCTTTGTGTTGGAATGTGATGCCTCAGGGAAAGGAATTGATGTTGTCCTTATGCAAGAGGGTCGACCTTTGGCCTACACCAACAAGCAACTATCTGAAAGGAATCTGGGAAAACCCATTTATGAAAAGGAAATGTTGGTTATTCTACATGTCGTTCATTTGTGGCACCCTTATCTCTTGGGGCAATGCTTCCAAATTAAGACAGACCATCAAAGCCTCAAGTACTTTTTGGAACAACGCAATTCCTCCCCGGAGCAACAAAAATGGGTGACTAAGCTCTTTGGATATGATTATGAGATCATTTACAAGAAGGGAAAAGACAATTTAGTGGCAGATGCACTGTCTCGAAAATATGAAGAAGAAGGATCCCTTTTTTCTCTTTCCTTCATTGTACCAGATTGGCTCCAAGTTATGATCCACGAATGGCTACAAGATCCCAAAAGTTCACATCTGATCCAGCAATTGCAGACCAATTCTCCAGCTCCCCCAGGGTACTCTTGGCTCCAGGATGAGCTTCAATATAAAGGCCATTTGTATTTAAGTAAACAATCAAAGCTTAAATACATGGTACTTTCTCAGCTTCATGCTACACCCACAGCGGGGCACTCCGGGTTCACCAAAACCTATGACAGGGTCAAACGTTCTTTTTTCTAGGATGGTATGAAACAAGACATTCGTAATTTTTTCATTGAATGTGAGGTGTGTCAATGCAATAAGGGAGAAATAGTGAATCTCTGGGAACACTACAACTGCTTCCGATTCCACCTACTATTTGGAAGGATATCTCTATGGACTTTATTACCAGCTTACCCAAATCGGGAAATAAATCAGTCATAATGGTGGTTGTGGATTTCCTTTCTAGGTATGCTCATTTCTGTGCTCTTCAACACCCATTTACTGCATCCACGGTGGCTTAAATTTTCATAGACCAGGTCTTCAAGCTTCAAGGCATGCTGCACTCTATTGTTTCTGATCGTGACCCAAATTTCACAAGAAATTTTTGGCAAGAACTGTTTAAGCTACAGGGCACCCAATTGCATCTCAGCACAACTTATCATCCCCAGACTGATGGTCAAACGGAAGTTGTCAACCAGTGTTTGGAAACATATATAAGGTGTTTTTCCTCTGAAAAGCAACATCAATGGGCTCAATGGTTACCCCTAGTTGAATGGTGGTACAACACTTCCTACCATACAGCGACTCGCATGACTCCTTTTGAAGTTGTATATGGACAGAAGCCACCTTCAGTTCTCTCATACTTATTGGGTACCTCGAAGGTCCAGGCATTTGACTAAACACTTACAGTTCGAGAGGATATTCTTTGTACCCTTAAAGAGAACTTGGTCATGGCACATAATCACATGAAGCAACAAGCAGATCAAGGTCTCTCTGAACGTCAATTTGCAGAAGGGGATCAGGTGTTTCTGTGACTACAACCATACAAGAAAAATTCCCTCAAGGCCGAGCATTGTCAGAAGCTAGAGCCCAAATTTTATGGTCCTTATACAGTTCTCAAGCATGTGGGACAAGTCGCCTATCAGTTAGCTCTGCCCAGTGAGTCGAAGCTACACCCTGTTTTTCATGTTTCATGCTTAAAGAAGGTGATTGGAACTAGGTGCCAAATTCAAACCAACCTTCCTGAGTTAGCTGAAGAAGGATCCATTTGGCTGCAGCCAGAAGTAGTTTTGGACCAATGTGAGCGTCACCTGCGTCAGAGAACCATCAAGGAAGTGCTAGTCTAGTGGAAATATACGACTCCAGTAGATGCCACTTGGGAACCAACTACCATTCTGCAACAGTTTCCACATCTCAAGCCTTGAGGACAAGGCTATTTTTAAGGGGGCGGACATGTTAGGGTCCTAACCCACACACAGGTAGATCAATATATTTGGATGTAATAAATGTCAATATTAATAAGGCCTTTCAATAAAATAGAATAAGGCGGATGTAAGAAGACCTAGAAGCTTTCGCTTCTAGAAGGATCTTCCTTTATATGCTTCTCTTGATAGACATATTTAGTATAAATAAGGGTCAAGGGTATGAAAACCCTAGCTTGGATATTATTGTAACAGAGCACTGCTCGACTGGAGGTTGCCCCCTCGAAGAGGCCCGTGAACATTGCTTTCTGAATCAAAGTGCTATTTTTGTTGTTATTCTTATATCATTTATGTGTTATTGTGGAGATTATGCTGGTTATATTACTGTTATTCTGCCATTTCTAGCATTTTATTTCTGTTCTGCATACTTTTTATATCTGGTATATTACAAACCATCAGATCTAGGAAGTAGACGATAGTCAAGTCACCATAACTACCCATGACTTAAGAATATGACAACGGATATGGATGCAAACCATCTAACGGGAGGAGAGGCCATCCTGATCGTCAGATCGACTCAAATACTCATTGGAGATACCGAATCAAACACCAACCACTCTATTTAATCAATGGTTGGGAATCATTGCAGAGTGAGAAGGTGAATTTAGCGAACTTGCTAGTTCACGGCCCGGAATCAACCCACATCGTTGATCTCGTTGAGGATGGAAGATCATCGACTAGGATTAGAATACAGTCGAGTGAACACTTCTCATATTGCAGAGGTGGGACCCCAAAATCACTATGAATCGTCAATCTATGAATGGAGATCGAGGGTGGGGAATCATTGTGGAGCATGAAAGTGAAATTAGCGAACGCGCTAGTTCATGACTTGCAATTCACTAACGTCGTTGATATTGTCAGGATGGAACATCAATGACTCCGGTTAGACCAGGTTGGGAGAACACTTTCCATATTGCATAGGTTGATCTCTATGATAAATACCATGCATGTTGCGGCCCCACAATTACTATGAACCGTCGATCTCCTTCGACATTCGATATGAATTTGACAAGATCCTTGAAATGCAAGGAGTGTGTGGAAAATCGAAATCCTCAAAGAGATCAAGCTCAGAAGAGATAAACACTTTCAGGTGTGCAAATGAATTCCAAGAGACAGACCCATAGGAGGGGCAAGGGTCGAGGCCTTTGAACCCTTAGCAAATATTCTAAGTCGAAAGAGATCAGAATCTCAGGAGGAGGAGAGGCAGTGGTCGCTGGATCACAACGCAGAGGACCAATAGCCGCCTGATTGAAGAAAGGTGCTCGAGCCTTAGTGCTTCGCACATGCAGGAGAGTGGACTTACCAAAGTCTCGAAGTCCCAAAGTAGTTTGGGACAGTTCATTGTCAGGAGAAGGAGCTCCTGACTGTTCCTCACCAGGAGACACATGTCAGCAGATTGTAAGCTTCGCATAATCGCTTTAAGAGGCTTCAGTTGAGATTTGAGAATCCTGAAATCCATAGAGAAAAGTAAATGTCAATTGTTGGATCTAGAGGATAGGTGGTGTAAGTCTGTGGACTCTCGGTAAAGACCCGAAGTAGGTCCTGTTCGTTGATCGCCAGGAGGGGTAAGTGTATATAGATCAAAGTCTCTGGATGAATGCACTTCATAAGGAAAAAAGTGCGTAGAAGCTTGAAACTCCCAAAAGCCGAAGAGCCAAAGTAGATCCAGTCCATTGGCCAGTAGGAGATACGTGTCGATAGATCGAAGACTTCAGAGAAAACTACTTAGGAGATTTCCAAGTGAGGAGTGAGAAAAACTCTCGAAGACCTGAAAGCCGAAGAGCCAGAAAGCCAAAGAGAACCTAGATCGTAGATCCAAAAGGGCGCGTGGCGACAAATCATGAACTCTGGGAGAACGTGAAGGAGAAGAGTTTGAAATCATTGAAGCTCGAATAGCCGAAGCAGCGGGGAACTATCAATCTACGGGAGGACATATGTCATCAGATCGCGGACTCTAGGTAAAACCATTCCGGGAGAAACAAAGAGTGGGGAAAACCGAGATCTGATATATTTAATGGCTGAAGTCCCGAAGGAGACAAGGGTCGTTGATTTAGAGAGAACACACATTAATAGATCACGAGATCTGGGTGAATTGCACTGGGGTTGCAGTTGAGAATTGAGATTCATGAACCCCGAAGACCCGAAGTGAATCTGGACCGCCAGATCCAGAGGGACGTGTGGCGATGGATAGTGGACTCAAGAGAAATCTGTTCCAGAGTTTTCAATTGAGATTTGAGACTCCTGAAGTCTGGAGATCCGGAGAGTCGAAGTAAATCTCAACCATCCGATCATACGAAGTATATCTCAGTCATCAGATCGGCCGAAGTAAATATCAAGCGTTGGATCGTCCAAGGTGAATATGGACCGTCTTATCCAGAAGAGACGTGGCATAGATCAGTGGATTTTGGGTAAATTCCCGAAGTAATTCATAGCCATCAGATCAAGAGGATAAGTGGCATAAATCTGTATATTTCGAGTAAACACCCGAAGAAAGCCTCAACCATCTGATTCAAGTGGACACGCAGAAGGAATCCGCTTACTTCGAGGGGAAGGGAAGTTTGATATTTGAGATCTCAGAAGTCCAGAGACCCGAAGGAAATATCGACCATTGATCGAGAAAAGGGCCACAGGACTGTTGATCTATTTGAAAGTTTAAACCCCCGAAGAAGAGGCAGAGCCATTGTTTGAGAAGGATAGGTGTCCAAAAATCGTCGATTCCAGAAGATTGACATACGGAAGAAACAAAAGTTTGAGACTTGAGAATTTCGAAGTCTGGTATTCCGAAACAAATCACAATCATTGATTTGAAAGAGGTCATATTTGATCCACATCATTGAAAGGGATAGATATGAGCCGTCAGTTCAGAGAAACCATCAAGATCATGAGATCTACGGTCCTGTAGCATTGCAGGGATTGGAGATGTGCGAACTTTAAAAAGTTGAGGGCGGGCTGCAATCCAAACCACGATTTTGAAGAGAGGACACATCGAGGATTGAGGAGAATTGCAGGCTGAAAGTTAGTTTGGTTTCAAACTAGCTTTGGTCACGCTCACAATTGTGTGAGGTTATCACCCAAGGTAACCTCAAGGAGGGGCTTATTAGAAAAGGGGCTAGCACCCAAACTCAGAGATTCCCCAAGCGCGAAGGGAAGGTCGCGGGTACCATTAGACCTACACCCAAAAGTTGAAAGGGTTTGCGTTTAATTACAGATCAAGACCATTAGGGTCTCAAAGAGTCATTTGGCTTCAGAATCAGAGATCCTTGACCAGGAGGTCGGACTAGTTCCCTAACTTTCCAAATTAGAAACCATGAATGGAGAATTTGTCCTTTAAGAAAAGAAAACATTTGTATGCCCCGTCATGGGTGTGTTACAAATTGGTATCAAAGAATGGTTACAACACTTGGCCTTCTTTGGCTCATGTATGAGTCATGTAAGGAGGTATTGTTATATGAATTTACTCCTTGAGGAGAAGGAGTGCAGATTGAACTTGTGATTTTGGGAATTCTTGTTGAATTTCAGCAGAAGAATTTCTTTATCCCTTTATCAAAGTGATAACTAATATTACCGGAGTAGGGATATGCTAATTAACATTTATAATAAGACTTGAATGTGGATAGCTGAAGGTGGTAGGGTTCTTTCAAGAGCAGCTGAAGCCTGAAGGATGGATGACCTGGTGTTCGTAACATTGCTTCTAAGCATGGGAAGTTGGAACTTCAGGCACTGATGATGGTAGATTATATAATGGTTAATACCTTTGTGGTATTAATGGAATATGAAAGGATCAGGTAGGATCCCTGGCATTTATAGTTATTGATCTATATTAAAATCAGAGTATATAACTCCTCATGACCAGGGAAAAGTGAGATGGTTAAAACCCCATGGACACTGAGGCAAGAAGGTTTTCTTGCTAGACGTTGTCACATAAAGAGGAAAGTGACCCTGGTTGATTATTTCCTTGAGAAAAGGCAACATCGATACAAGATATGACTGTTAGATTAGTCCTGTAAGTGACAAAAATCTCAAACTAAAGGATACTAGTGATGAAATTAAACTATCAAGTGAATGCATGAGGTAAAAAGGTGCAAGAGATGCACCTACTTATACACGAATGTGTATACATGATAATAAG
>SNQJ01S0045450.1:30046-42405 GCA_010110895.2 Picea sitchensis
CAAGAGGCTACCTAAAATTGCTTCAAAATCAAGTCATAACCACCATCGACTCAAGCGAGGATGGCATAAAGATGCCCGGTCTTGGCTAAACTATTGGGGAATCATGGAAGAAACCATTTTGCAGAATAAAGATACTATTAAAATGTCAAATCAAAATTTAATGAAAAAATGTGGTGTGATAAAGAGTTAGAGGAAAAAATAAAATTAAGGTATTATAAAGATGTAATCAACCCTAATCTAGAAGATCAAAATTATCTATCTGTTTTGCCAAGTGTAAAGAACAAAATAAGCATTGCTAAGATAAGAACAAATTATCATGAGCTCCATAGTGAAACTAGGCATTGGTCAATTCCTAAAATGCCATGGGATGAAAGAGTGTGTCACCTTTGTGACACTAAGAAGGTTGAAGATGAAAAACACTTTCTCTTAGATTTTCCATCCTATACCCATAATAGATCTCATTTTCAAAATATTGATCACACTACCAACCTTCCTAACCTCTTAACTCAACAAAAGTATGGCGATCCTGGAAAGCTTCTCTTAATGCTTTTCGATTATAGAAACAAAATTCTAAAGAATCACAAGTAATCACTTACCCTCTTAAGGTTTGATACACCAATTAGGTCTTAGTGGATGTTAATCATCATCATCATCATCATTTTTTATATGCACGGATATTATTAAATAGAAGAAGTTGTAATATATGCAAAATATTGAATAAGAACATGGCATCAACACTTGAGTTGCCTTGTTGAAATAGAGTCATTAATTCTTTCTATTTATGATACCCCAAAGAATTAAAGCAGGACATGTCCTCCTATTTATTTCTTAAGTATAGGGCAGGCACCACATAAGTATGGCCTATGACAAATTATTCTTCCATGTAAAATGTAAGGAGCGAACAAAGTAGCCTTTATTTAAATCGAAGTGATGGGAAACATAAATAAAAGTTTGTTGTCCATGTTTAACGACAAAAAAAAGTACAAAATAAAATAAAAAACAATACGAAAGATTGGAAAACACCATACAAAAACCTCAAATATTCTATATTCAGATAAACTAGGTTACAAAATAGAGATGAGATTATTTTTCATAATGCCTGCGATTGGGGCTGCCACCGACAAAAAAAACAAATATGTACAATAATGAAGCTTGTAGACAGTCTTTTATAGATTTCAACTTGATCATCAAATGCTTGCTTGGTAAAAAACAACGAGTTGAATATCAATTTCGGATTTTGGACTTCATTGGTGCTTCCATCTAGATCTATCTCATCTTTTTGAATAGCTTGTCTCTTCTAGATATGGCCTACCTACATTGGTTGGTTATTCAACATTCCATACTTTGATAAGTGTTAATTTCCCTTTGTCATTGAAAAATTAGGGTTTAAGGTGCCTTCCTTGTAATGTTTCTGGTCATCGACATATGAGACAACTTAGAGATTCGATTCAGGCCCAATTCAAAGACGACGGAGTGGTTTTATGTGACGTCAAATTTGAGGGGGGGAAATCATGTTAGCCAACAAAAGATGAGACAAAAAAAATTCAAGTATGTTGTGACTTCTATTCTCTCTTTATTCGATCATCTGTTTGGTTGAAAGCCTTGGCTGAAGATTTGTATGTTGAATTTATTTGTTTTATTGTTGTAAATTGGAAGGGACGTCCAAATCACCTGCAAAATGCTCCTTTGTTGAACTACATAGCTTCTTCCAGCAACACATATCTGGAAAGTGTATCAAATGTTGTAGATCACATCAAAATATATCTTTTGTCATAGGGGTGGCAGACATCACAGCCCACAAAATGGTCTGGAATATTCGGAAGTGACACCGAATATTACTCCATGCACTCACGAACGTGAGAAACTGTATGTGCGTTTGAATCAACATTCTAAAATTACAGAAAGTTTTATGCCAAAGTTGTAACAGACTTGACAGACACCCAGTTTCTATGTCAAATATTGTTGAGTGACCTCTGGATGTAGTAACATACTCGACATACAATGAAATTTTGATCAATATTGATCCTAATGTGAAGTGTAAGAAGTCGTGATCCCAATCTCTAGGGAGTTTCACCTTCATGCATCCACACTGGTGGTGACCCCAGGCTCCAGATAGCTTCAACTTCGAACATCGACAATGGCGGTGGCAATGGGAATAGTGCTATCAGGGATCTCATTGTCAAAACACTTCGACTGTAGGATTGTTAGACCTGCAAAGAACATCGACTTTAGTGTTTCTTTGTCATGACAAGTACAATGTTTCTCTGAGTCCATAAATCTTTGGACGTTGGGTGTCCTGTGCGATAATGACCTTGACATTAGGTACATGTCAGACATATATTATCTGACATTGCACTGTTAATGAAATTGCCATAGTGAACAATGGATTGATTTCATTGGCACACGCAATATTAATTGTGTGATTAATTAGCATCCTTGAAGGACGTGAATCCCAAACAACGCCTAAAAATTTTCGAACAACCGTGTGTTAAAAAAATGCATTGTTCTGTATTTTAAGAAACAAGAAATTTTATTTGCTATTTCCAACATTAGGTTGCACACATAAACCTTTTTAAGTTAACCGAAATTAATATATAGTCAACTCACATTCCCGGAAGAAATCAAATTCCCTAGAGCTAGAGCCAGTTTATTTCCATCATGTTGGTTGGGATAGAAGGATCCACCACCAGGACAAAGAAAAAAGGTAGCAATAAAAGAAATTATGGAAAATAAATATGGTGATGGAATCACTCTATAGCCAGGAAGGAACTTACTCCAAGCATTGTGCAATTCCTTCTTTTTTTTTTAAATATCAGATCCACTGCAAGAGAAAAAATGCATTCTCCTTATTCAAAGCAATGGAAAAAACTGGAAGATTGATATTGGGTGGAAACAGCTCTGGAATACACCACTAAATCAAGGTATATTCTAAAGAATGAAATAAAATGATTACATGAAGGTGGTAGTAAAAGGTGATTTTCATAAACCAAATAAATACCTTAACATGCCAAACTTCTTGCAGAAAGTGGTAGTATAAAGTAATCTTAAGAAAGTATTGCAAAGTCAATAATCCAGAATTCCTTCCCATTAATTTTTTCTAGTTACATGTTGATGAAGGCATTAGAAACTTTTGAGAGAGTCGATCCCTGGTTATATACCCACCTTCAAGTAGGAGGAGAATATCCGTGCCAAGAGGGGCAAGCGCATCGACCCAGGTGCAATCATATGCATAGGAATAGTGAAAAAAATGTGCAGTAGTGATAGAAAGTTTATTGTATGTGGAGTTTGTTACTACATCTAGAGGACGGTGAACAAACGTTGATAAATAATATGAATTTATTTCAAGTCTGTTACCACACCCAGAAGTCACTCAACAAACTTTGAAATAGAAACTTCTGTAATTTTAGGATGTTGATTCAACCACCCATACAGTTTCTCATACTCATGAAGATCCAAATTTATAATTTCCTTCTTAGTATATTCATGAATGGAGTAATATTTGGCATCATTTCCAAACATTCCAGACCATTTTTCAAGCCACGATATGTGCGACTCCTCTGACGAAAGATAAATTCTTGTGTGGTCTGTAGAATTTAATACACTTGCCAAATATGTGTTGTTGGAAGAAGATATATACTTCAACGAAGGAACATTTTGTAGGTGACCTGAAAGTCCCTTCCAACTCCCAATAACAAAACAAAGAAGTTCAACACACAAATATTCAAGAAGGCCTTTCAACCAACCAAAGCATCGAATACAGGGAGAACACCAATCACAAGATACTTGATTTTTTTTTATTTTTTTTTGTCTGAGTTTCTATTGGCTAACAGAGTTTTTTTTCACTCAAAGCTGACGTCATATAAAAACATTCCCTTGCCTTTCAATTGGGCCTGAATGGAATCTCTAATTTGTCTCACATGTCCATGACCAGGAACATTACAATGAAGGCACCTTAAATCCTAAAGTCTTTGATGATAGAGAGAAATGCAAATAAGTATTTAAAATGAACGATGGAGGATGATAGTATAATCTTCCGTAAATCTTGGTTTAATTCATTTTAATGGTAGATTCCCTCAATATTTTATCTTATTAATGCCAATATTTTCAAATATCTGTGTTGAATAGTCACTAATTACATGACTTAACATTCCCATATGCAAGTAGATTCTCAAATATGACAAGTTGTAATATATGCATAGTACTAAAGATGGACATGACATCAAGACCTCTGTGGATCACACATTTGTGGATGGAAGCATGGTAGTACAATATTTTACTATTACTATGATGATGCCTTTAAAAAAGTAAAATAACTAACACTTTTTTGCAAATTCAAAATGGAGGCAAAAATTTTTATCAGATCCCATAATATTCGCCTGTTAATGCATTTTAATGGGAGATGTCCTCAAGATTTGCACTTATTAAAGCCAATATTTTTGAACATGTCTGGTTATTTTCACTAGTAAAATCATAATTAATGTGCATTGGGAATGGCGGAAGGTGGCAGGCATGGAGGGGAGCGAAAAATGCTTTTAAACTTTTCTGAAACTGGGAGTGCGTGAACCCGCAAAACTTTGAAAATGCAACTAAGTATGGAAAGGTGGGTCAGAAAAACAAAGTCATCGCAGGTAGAGTCAGGATTGTGAGTTCAAGGAGTCTGGGGTCGAATTGTAGAGCACAAAAGTTTTGTGTGCAATATGTATACCCCAAACACAGGGAACCATAGTTCGATAACACCTATCCACGAACCTGTGTTCATAAAATTAGCTAAGTATGCAAATTGTAACACACCCACGATAAGGCATAATTTTTTTTTATTTTCTTAAAGGACAGATTCTCCGTTCATGGTTTCTAATTTGGAAATTCGGGGAACCAGTCTGACCTCTTGGTCAAGGATCTCCAGTTTTGAATCCAAACAACTCTTTGAGACCCTAATGGTCTCGCTTTGTAATTAAACACAGACCCTTTCAACTTTCGGGTGTAGGTCTAATGGTACTCACGACCTTCCCTTCGCACATGGGGAATCTTTGAGTTTTGGATCTAGCACTTTTTCTGATAAGCCCCTCCTTGAGATGACCTTGGGCGATAACCTCAAACAAACACACAATTGTGGGCGCGGCCAGAGGCAGTTTGAAGCCAAACTACCTTTCGGCTCGAAATTATCCTCGAGACTCCACGTGTCCTTTCTTCAAAATTGTGGTTTGTATTGCGGCCTGCCCTCAACTTTTTAAAGTTCGTGCATCTCCAATCCCCGCAATTGTGTGGGACCATCGATCTCATGATATTGACAGTGCCTCTAAACTGACGGCTCAAATCTATCCCTTTCAAAGTTGCGAATCAAATCTGTCCTCTTTCAAATCAACGACTGTGATTTGTTTCGGAATTTCATACTTTGGAATTCTCAAGTCTCAAACTTTCCTTTATTCCATATGTTAATCTTTTGGATTCGATGATTTGCAAACACCTGTCCTTCTCAATCAACAACTCTACCTCTTCTTCGAGGGTTTGAAATTTCAACTAGATCAACGGTCCTGTGACCCTTTTCTCGATGAACAGTCGAGATTTCCTTCGGGTCTCCATACTTCTGATATCTCAAATCTCAAACTTCACTTCCCATCGAAGTAAGAAGATTCATGTCGCGTGTCCACTTGAATCAAACGGTTGAGGCTTGCTTCGGTTATTTACCTAAAATATACATATTTATGCCACATGTACTCTTGATCTAATGGCTATGAATTACTTCGGTACTTTACCTAGAATCCACCAATCTATGACACATCTCTTATGGATCAGACGGTCCAAATTCACCTCGGACAATCTGATGCTTGAGATTTTCTTTGAACGATATGACGACTGAGATCTACTTTGGATGATCGGATGGTTGAGATTTTCTTCGGCTCTCCAACTCTCTGGACTTCAGGAGTCTCAAATCTCAACTGAAAACTATCGAACAAATTTCTCCAGAGTCCACGATCCGTCGCCACACATCCCTCTGGATCTGGCAATCTAGATTCACTTCGGGTCTTCGGGGTTCAGGAATCTCAATTCTCAATTGAAACCCTGATGAGATTCACCTGAAGCTCATGATATATTAATGTGCTTCCTCTCTAAATCAACGACCCTTGTCTCCTTCGAGACTTCGGCCTTAGGAGATATCACATCTCAGTTTTCCTCACTCTCTATTTCTCCCGGAACGGTTTTGCCCGGAGTCTGTGATATGATGACATGTGTCCTCCCGTAGATCAACAGTTATCGACTGCTTCAGCTGTTCGGGCTTCGATGATTTCAAACTCTTCTCCTTCGTGTTCTCCCAGAGTGCTTCCACCTAGAGTTCATGATCTGTCTCCATGTGCCCTTTTAGATCTACGATCCAGGTTCTCTTCAGCCTTCTAGCTCTTCAGCTTCCAGGGCTTCGAGATTTTGTCTCACTCCTCACTTGGAAACCTTCGAAGTAGTTTTTCCAAAAGTCTTCAATCTATCGACACATATCGCCTACCGGCCAATGGACATGATCTACTTTGGTTCTTTGGCTTTCGGGAGTTTCAATATTTTACGCACTCGTTTCCTTCCAAAGTGCATTCATTCGGAGACTCTGATCTATCTACACGTACCCCTCCTAGCGATCAAAGGCTAGGACCTACTTTCGGTCTTTACCCAAAGTCCACAGACTTACGCCACCTGTCCTCTAGATCCAACGACTAACATTTAATTTTCTCTCTGGATTTTAGGAGTCTCAAATCTCAACTGAAACCTCTCGAAGAGATTTTTTGAAGCTTACAATATGTTGACACGTGTCTCCTGGTGAGGAACGGTCAGGATCTCCTTCTCCTGACAATGAACGGTCCCAAACTACTTTAGGACTTCGGGACTTTGGTAAGTCCACTCTCCTGCGTGTGAAAAGAACTAAGGCTCACGCACCTCACTTCGATCAGGCGGTTATTGGTCCTCTACATTGTGATCCAATAGCCACTGCCGCTCCTCCTCCTAAGCTTCTAATCTCTTCCAACTTAGAATATTTGCTAAGGGTTCAAAGGTCTTGACCCTTGCCCCTCCTACGGGTATGTCTCTTGGACTTCATCTACTTGATTTCTTTGAGGATTTCAATTTCCCACACACTCCTTGCATTTAAGGGATCTCTTTAAACTTAGATCGAAGGTCGACAGTTCACAGTAATTATGGATCCCCAACATGCGTGCTCTTTATCAGAGAGCTCAACCTCCGCAATTTGGAAAGTGTTCACCCAACCTGGTCTAACTGGAGTCATTGATATTCCATCCTAATGAGATCAACAACGTTAGTGAATTGTGGGTAGCGAACTAGCACGTCCACTACTTTCACCTTCGCGCTCTGCAATGATTCCCCACCCTCTATCTCCATTCATAGATCGATGGTTCACAGTGATTGCGGGGTCCCACCTCCGCAATCTAATAAGTTCTCACTCGACTCTAGTCTAAAACTAGTGTTTTATCTTCCATCCCCAACGAGATCGATGACATGGGTTGATTGCGGGCCGTGAACTAGCAGGTCTGCTAAATTCACCTTCACACTCCGCAATGATTCCCAACCATCGATTAAATCAAGTGGTTGGTGTTTGATTCGATAAATCCAGTGATTATTTGAGTCGATCTGAAAACCAGGATGGCCTCTCCTCTTGTTAAATGGCTCGCATCCATCTCCAATGTCATATCCTTAAGTCATGGGTAGTTCTAGTGACTTGACTATCATCTACCTCCTAGATCTGATGGTCGGGATGGGTCTCGAGCATCCTCATATCTAAGTCTCAAACTTAACTTCAGGACTTTGGGGATTTTACCTCCCTTACGATGAACTTTCTCAGTTCACGGAACTCGCGAAGTCCGAATGACTCCAAGGGTTAAATCCCATGCTCTTTCCCATATCCAATGGTCACAACAGACTGTGGCTTCTTCCAAACAGATTTAGTCTGCTCGTCTTCCAAACAAGGGAACCTTCCCTTTTGATACTTTGGCCTCACTACTCTTCCTAATATTTGTTATCTTTGAAAGGCTTAAGAGCTTTTTTCTCTTTCTCTTGATCTTAACTCTTGGAAGAATCCTTCCGCACACCCCTTACACTCATTCCTCAACTCTAGAACTTGAGTGGTTCTCAGTCTCTGCCTACCTCGTAGAGAGCCTGTGCATACGTGCACTATCTCTCCTGAGCTTTAATAGACTCCCTCCTCCAAGGGACTTAGAACGACTAGGAGTGTCGACATGTGTACATGAAACTATGCCCAAGGTCGACAAACTCACAGTTCGTGGATCTAGCTTAAAACACCACAGGGCCCAAGAATTTACGAATACAAAACATGTCCAATCCATACTTGATTAAATACACAATTTAAACAAGAATAAAGAGATACAGTATAACCATTAAGAAAACATACACATCCTTGGTTCATTCATAGTATATCCTATTTCATTACATAATTACAACTTAATTTCACAGGGTATGAGAATACTTATCTATTACAAGTTGCATCCAACCAACTAACTATGGGTGTGCACCTTTCCACCCAGCCATAGGCTCAGAGGAATTCATTCTTAGCACTCTAGGCACCCCCGTTCCAAGCCATGATATCACTAAGGAATTTATGCCATCTCTCAGAGAAACTGTCTATGTCACAATGACCCTGTGAGGTTTATCAAATGGTTCCTCAGCATCAAGCTCACATTCAGGTCCTTCAGGCCATGTTCTTGAAACTTCCTTTGGGTTCTCACATCTCCCTTACAAGATTGGGCTCTTGTCCCATGTCTCTTCTCCTGATGTGTCTCTATATGTATCTTACTTTCCCTCCTTTGGAAGGTTTTTCGACCTGTCATGTTCCTTCTGTCAGAAGGAACCTCAGGTCTGTAGGTCTCTGTGGTACTTTGAGCTGACATCCTGCGGCTAGACCATGTTTCCATCATGGGGGTGGTTGATGATTCAACCACTGGTCCTTTCTTCATTTACTGGTTTCTTTCCTCTAGAGATATCATGGCTCGTACTTCAAGGCTTCACCCCCCAACAGTTAGTTATGGGCAGTTTAACAATAATAAATTTACATTGTCCACATGCCTTAGCATGGTAATCCTATTTTATGATTAATTACAAGTTGGGGGAAACATAAATGTTACAATTCCCTCCCCCTTAAAGGAACATTGTCCTCAATGTTCTTTCTCAAAAAACCCTGTCATGCCTTTCTCATTCAGCTGTTTCAGAAATCTTGATCCTTCTTCCTCGGTCAAGTCCTTTTGTAGACCTTTAATATTGGTCACCTTCTTTCAATAATTCTTCAAAAACAAGCATGTTAATCATAGTCTTATGTAAAAACATTGCATAAACATTTCTAGGAAAATTTCATAATCTTAGCACAATAATTTTCTGCGCAGTTTGTGGATTTGTATCCACATGGTTGCTTTGTTATCTAGGTTCATTGTTTTTCCTTTACATACCCATTGGGTGCATTATTCCAATCAATAGTTTACAAGAACTATTAAAGTTTCATCTTCCTTGTGGTCACTCACCCTCCAGGCCCAGGCTTAGGCATCTCCTTCTCTGCTATAGAGTCCCTTGGGTGATCCATCTTGCCTTGCCAAGTTTTTCTCACACAGGAAGAACTACCCATTGTGTGAATGATCCCAATCAATAGTTTACAAGAACTATTAAGGTCTCCTCTTCCTTGTGGTCACTCACCCTCCAGGCCCAGGCTCAAGCATCCCCTTCTCTTCTATATAGTCCCTCGGGTGATCCATCTTGCCTTGCCAAGGTTTTCCCGCACATAAATAATTCTAGAGACTCTATAGAGTCTTACAACAACATATTCGAGGCGATCATGGCTTACCACGGGGTTCTCATGGGTCAATAGTAGCCATTTTTCATGATTTTATAGCTTGATAGCCTTCCGGCTCAGATAAAGTTAGGGATGAAGGTTACTCTCCTCCTGGCACATAAATAGTTAGGGACGAAGGTTACTCTCCTCCTGGCACATAAATAGTTAGGGACGAAGGTTACTCTCCTTATCCCGACTCATTCATAGATAGGGATGAAGGTTACTCTCCTTCTCCCAAGTCAGTCTTTATTTCATGCGATCAGGTTATACTCTTTCTCATAGTTTTCCCTCAAACTCGAGAGCTCACTCTCTTGTCTCTGCACTCTTTGCATATCTTTTCCTTTTATCTGTATCACAGGTATACATAAATTCATGAGACATCATAAATTTTAAATTCAAAAATCTTCTTGTAAATCTATCATCCATAGATTTCCAAATTCCACATTTTGTTTTCATATTTGTTTCGCATAGGAAACATATTCATAATTATGGAACTCTCCTTCCCATAGCGGTTTGGCTCAGCAGGCAATTGGTCTTCCTTATGGATTACAACGCTGCCATATTCAAGACTCCTTTTCTTCTTGCACTTTCAACTTCAATCAACCAAACAAATTGTTAGTTTCTCATGCTCATTTATTTTTATTGCACCTTTATAATGTCATCACAACCAATTTCAGAATTGTGAATATTATCAATCAAATTCACTTTCTCAAAAGGAACTACCATTCCTTGCAGTTTGTCTCAGTAGGCAATTGGTATTCCTTTATGGGATTACAATACTGCCATATCCAAGACCCATTTCCTCCTGCAATTTCAACATTCCTCAACCAAACAAATTGTTAGTTTCTCATGCTCATTTATTTTTATTTCACCTTTATAACGTCATCACAACCAAATTCAGAATTGTGCATACTATCAATCAAATTCACTTTCTCAAAATCAAGCATACTAACAGTCCAAGTCATTTTCATCTATTCAATGATACAAAGAAAAATGACACATCATCCCTTACCTATGCATCATTTCAGCCTACGAAATTTTTCATAATGTAACTCAAATGCCAATTGACTTTAATGAATGTTCCAACGTTCGTGGCCACATTCATACCCATTGCACCCTTGCATTGATTTTAAGTTTCCCTCACTTTACGACAAGTATTTTGCAATGGTGCATTGGATCTTAGCCAAGCTTTTCACCATATGGATTATTCATTTTCATTCATTCTTACAACAGGAGCATACTTCCTGCCATAGGCCGATCACGATCCCAAAACAACACACATGAAACTCAAAAGTTTCACATGAATGCCTTTAATCATTCCTCCTTCATTAATAACCAGGGTGCCAACACTCATGGCAACCCGAATTTGGTTTTCTCTAACACCTATACAATGTAAGTAGAAATGTTGGAAGGTCCTCCTTCCTCAAGGGGAAATCCATTGTCTGTCCTTTATGCAAACATGCATTTCCTTGAAGCAATTCCATGCAATGTGCTATCTATGAGAACTTTTTGTGTCCAATCGTTCCTTGATTGGTCCATTTATTCATGACATGTCATTTCATGAATTCTTCCGAGGATTACAATTAGTCCTTACTACCAAAGGTTCGCACCTCCATCATTGAGGTTCTCCTTCCTGAATCATACCCTACTTTGGTATCTGAGGCATACAACTACCTTTCAAAGTTCCATACATAACATTAAGACCGTAAAACATTTCAGAAGGGATTATTACTCAATCCTTTCATACCTTGTGCCACATAGGCATGAACATTTTTATATTGGTTTTGGTTTTTAGCACCCCCTCTGATATTATCCCATCAGTGGTGCTCCATGGGGACCTTTAAAGTCCCTTCAACAATCTTTCAACAAGAACCTTCTCATTGTCATCCTCGGATTGAGGTTGTTCATTATTGGCAGTTGTCTTTCTCAACAGTTCCAATCTATTTCTTTCTACACATGACATACATCATAAACACATTAGTCATCATGTAAAAATACAAGTACCATAGCATTTAAATGAATAAAACATTTTTAGACATGTCCTAGCATATATGTATGCACTTCATCAAATTATCCTTAATGTTTTCATGAGTGCAATACCGACAGTTCTCAAACTGTTTCTGCAGTAATACAATCCTCATCACTATGGTGTCAAAACATTTACTTTCATCAGTGTACTAGCTTTCTCCTTCCAGGGAAAAACATAATACACAATAAGAAAAGAATTGAGGCTATCCCCTTCTTCAAATTCTTTCTACATCGTCTAGGACTTTTCAATCCAACTGAGTTATTTCTAGGGCCTCACTATCTTTTCTCTGATTTTGCAATTTACTCCTTGTTGGGATCTTCCTGCTCTTTTCCTTGAGCCACCTTGGTTAGGCCTCACCCTAACCCTTTTTGGAATACAACATCATGTTTTAATAGATTTTTTTTTATTTTTTTTGTTCATAACGGATCATGAACCTATGCATCCTACACATTACCATTTGGTTATGAGAATGATCAATATTCATTTATTAGTCTTCTATTC
>SNQJ01S0045451.1:0-11596 GCA_010110895.2 Picea sitchensis
TCAGTTGTCCAACAGACCAGAAGTATCTAGCATGAAGAATCTTCTAGGATGTTTCCAACCCAGAAAAGTGACCACCACATGATCCAGTGTGACACTCATTCAACAAAAACTTTTCCTCTCTGTGATTGAGACAATGACAGTGAATGCAATCAACTACTCAATGATATAAAGTATCATCAATGATAAGATAGTTATGTTCTTGATGGCATATCTGCCGATGTTGTTCATGAGAAGTAGAGGAAGGGAAATTTAAAGTCTGAATATACACAAGTATGTCTCCATACCAAGGTTCGAAAGATGCAATAAGGAAAAGATCCCCATTGATCAGTGACACTTTGGGTAAATCGTTACCACTCTCGACCAGAAGTTCTGAAATTATCTCAACAAAGACCAAGGACTTCTTATACTTCACCAAAAAAATGTCCAAGTCAAATTCTTGAAGGATGAGTATCCATCAAATGATTTTCCCATCAATGACCCATCGTGTCAATACATATTGAAAAGAATTCATGATAGTTACAAAAGTGGTATTGCAGAGTACAATGTAATGATAGAACCTTTGGATAGAATGGACAACTGTCAAAGCCAGTTTCTCAACATGGGTGTAGTTGAGTTCGGGTCTGACCAAGCCTCGACTAAGATAGTAGATAACATGATCCTCGAGCGTTTCATCCTCTTGGACCAAGACCATGCCAATAGTAGACTCTGCGGTAGCCAAATACAACAAGAAATCTTTTCCATAATTTGGAGGACTGAGTAGAGGGATAGACACCAAAGCACGTTTTAACGCTTCGAAAGAGTGTTGAGCCACTTCATCCCAATAGAATGGGACCCCTTTTTTCGAGAGATGCATAAAACCTTTAGTAATATCGACATAGTTGGCAACAAATCATCAAAGGAAGTTAGCTTCAAAAGATCAACCTTCAGAAGATCAAGCATGATCCATTTATTAGACACGCTAAATCCTAACAACTGACCAGATGTTACGCAAAAACTACACTTATTCGGATTAAGGGTAATATGGTAGTAGCGACACCTCTCAAAGATATGTCATAAGTGGGCGAGATGATCAGATATCTTACAATAACATGATGCCAGATCATCAAGATATGCCTCGACTATATGGTTGAGGTCATGGAAGGAGAATGACATGGCCTGTTGAAAAGTGGCTCCATCATTCTTAAGAAAAAAAGGCATTTTCATGTATGCAAATGTACCCCAAGGAAATATAAATGTCATTTGATGTTGATCCTGAGGTTTGATCTGAATCTAGTTGTACCTATAAAAACCGTCCATAAAAGAAAATACTTCACAACCCACACATTCATCGAAAATATGATCAATGAATAGGGTTGGAAAATTATCTTTTGCAAAAGATTTATTAAGATCATGAAAGTCCATACACATACAAATCATACCTTATTTTTTTGTTGGCAGGAACAGGGTTCGAAACCCATTCTGTCAATTGCACTGGATAGATGAAACCAACCTTAATGAGTTTCTCTACCTCAGCCTTGCGAGGATTGATCGAGCGAAGCTTATGTCAAACAGTATTAGCATCAGGGCAAGTTGTACTATCATGTTCAACTATACATGGTTCAATGCCTCACATCTCATCATAAGACCAGGAAAAATGTCGCAAAACTCCTTAAATAATTCATTGAATATATGAATCTCCTTGGAAGAATAATATGCTTCTATTAAGACATTTTCAATGACTCTAGGGGTTCTAGAGATGTGAATTGGAATCATTTCAGCTATACTTTCCATGTTTCCATCAACATAGATTCCATGCGTGGCCAAAGGGTTAGCATAATAAGTGGCATCTCCATTCTTGGTTGTAGTGAATTCTCCTGCTTCTATTCTCCTCGGCTTGAGTAAACAATAATATCCATGGTCAAGATCGTCCCAAGGTCTATTCGGCCCAGTCATTTCCTCCAAAATCTCATCTTCAGAGGGAAAGACTAAGTCCAAAGGATCATGAGTAGAAAGAGAGTCTTGAGCCCAAATAGGTTCGTGAACCAGATCTAGTTCCTATGGGGGAGATAGATCAGGGTTGGTCAACGCTTGCTGGACAATGTTGTATGGAACCTCAATAGCAGATAGGGGCATATCCATTCTAGGATTCCCTACCCCTTCCATCGAAGTCTATGGGGATGGTAAATTCCACAGGTCATTAAAATAACTCGTTTGAAAATAAGATATCTGAAAGGTCACAGCCTTCGGTTGATCAGGGACAACCAAAATAAACTTGACATCATTCAAAGGTGGTGGATAGTAAAAAATCCCCATTAAAGATGGAAACAATCTGGCACCTAAGGTGACGGTACCTGGCTATGGGTTGTCAATCATTGGGACTGTGGATACCCCCGATGAAGGATCAGGAGAAGAGAAGGATAACTAATCAACAGTTACGATTCAGACTTGGAGAGGAAAACATAAGACCCACAAAATAGTGGACACAACCACTGTCATAGCGTAGGTCCAAATTTGTCCTAACAAATTATTGTAGTCGAGAGGAACATCAAATACTTATATCTTGATGCACATGGTTTTTCCCTCCAAATGCATGTGGAAGGAGGGGATTATGCCATGTGGTCTAAAATTTCATCCTTCAAACACAGTTAAAAACATCGATGATAGAGACAACTCAGGTTGGTCGATGGCCTTCCAACATGCCAATGAAATCACGCAAGTCGAGGCACCCTCATATACCACCATGTGGAAAATGTTCTGTGTCAATGATTTTGTGGCATAAACCACTACTATTTGAAAAGTGATGTGGTTAGGTAGATGAGGCTTATAATCGGTAGGGTAAAAAACAATCATTCCAGAGTTAGCAGCATCGACAACACCCAAGCCAGATTAAAACACTTTCCTCTGTGAGGGGTGACTCTGGAGGACTTCCATAGCAAACATCGCACAAGGATTTTGTGTCAGATCCTCCACGACAGAGTAATTTTGAGCATCCCTTGCATTCAGGTTGTGAGAAGCCTTCTTAAATGCACCCTTAGGGATGCGAGTTATATTTTCTCCCACAGTATTCTCAATATGAAGAGGAGGCGGTAGGTCGGAATCTTATTTTCCCTTTTCATCAGATTTTGACATTACATAATCACGAGCCCTAGTCTGCAGATGAGCATATGATCTCTTCATGTATATGTTTGTGGCTCCATTATTAGCATTAGGCATGGGGGATCCTTGATTTACCCCAGCCACAATCATGGATGAAGAAGTTTGAGCTATATTTTTCCCTTGTGGGAAAGGGTTGGTTAACATAATAGGTTGTTGTTGTGCCAATCACTTTGGGGATTCCTCAATCCAAGGGAATTGGTGAGTCAAGTGATCATCCATGCAAATATTGCATGGAAACTTCACCTTCCTCTTTTCGGTTTTACCCTCGCCAGCATTATTCGCAACCTTCTTATCCCCCTTACTCTTATTTCCTTTATATTTCCTCTTTCCCTCGATTTTCTAGTTACCCTTGGGATTTGTCAACTATACATTGTGTACATATGACATTTGGCATACGAAGGTAGTCGAACCAGGAGTTTGGCTGGCCACAGTCTATTGAATCGATAACTGTTGCAATTAGTTAGCACCTGATCTGTTGGATTACTTTGTACTAAGACTACTATACCATCAAGATGAAGCCCATACTTCTATTTGGTATTTTCAAAATTTGATCGTGGTGCATCTGGGAGGATCTTGTACAACATATTGTATTGAGAGTAAATGAACTCCAGCTGTTGAGCTCTCATAATAACCCCTTCTTTGGAAACAATTCTAGATGTTGCAACGTTTTTGATACACAAGGCACTGAGGACTTTAGGAACCACTCGAGAAAAAATGCAGGAGGGACCTTCACTTTGATCAAGCTCTTTTGGTGATGCCATTATCATATGTGACCTAAGATATGAATGGATTTAATTTTCTCGAATTTGGACAACAACTCGGTGTCGTCATCGTATCTCACGGGTAACTGGAAATGGTTTAAGAAAACCATTTCTAGGTCGTTAATGTAATAATAATTTGAGATATTGAGCTCGATATACCATTTCACAACATCCCCTATAAGAGTGTGTTGAAATAAACCTTTCTACACAAAGTCATCCTTCAACGAGTTGGATGAGCACCATAAATGAAATGTCATAACATGATCACTTGGATCTTCACCAATATTTCCTTCAAACTTAGGGATGTCTGAGGGAAACTTAGTCAACATGGAGGGCCAATGCAGATCATGAGAGATCATATCATTCAACAACCTCAACAATTATGGAAAATGAAGAGTTTCCAGGAAAGGTAGCCTAGTTTGTGGTGGATTCAAAGTAAAAGAGGAGCCTGGATTTTGAATGGCACCAGGTTTCTAGGAATTTTTTTCTTGTTGGCCAGGTTTTTGGTAGAAACCATGGTGGCCTTGGCCAATAAAAGGAGTTTGTGCTAGATTCTACATCACCGATAGATTCACATAATTGGATGAAATAACTTGTGTAGATATTTATCCCTGCAAAGTATTCCAAGGACCTTAGTTGGGGATTCCCCCAACTGACCCTTCTAGCATAAGTATGCCTGAGATTCCACTCAGTGTGGGATGGGTTTCCCCAGATTGACATCCCTTGCAGAGGAAAATATCCCTTCCATGGATTTCCAAGACCTTGTGAGGAGAAATATCCTTTCATCACTCCCTATGAAGGAATGAATCCTTGCATAGGGTTGGGTTGACCAAAGACGGTGTTTCCCCCTGACGAGAAAGTAGATGAAAAAATAGTGTTGTTTCCAAAAGAGGCGAACAAAGAAAAAGGCATAGACCCTACCAGAGTCATAGGACTGAGGCCTATGAGTTCCTCTATTGAACAATATGGAATTGGTATTAAGCTTGAATGGTTGCTGGAAAGAACCTCTGTGCGAAGGGGATGAAGGAGGGATATGAACCCCACCGTAAGGGATAAAAATAAACAGGGAAGTGGTGCCCTTGAAAGTTCCTTGTAAGGAACCACTAGAAATCCATGCCCCTAGACGATGACTCTGTAGAGTAGAGTAGGTTAAGGTTGATCTAGAGTCAAAACCTGACATCCCATAAGAAAAGGGAGTGCCATAAACATTCTGAATAGAAGGAACATTGGTCACGATCATTGAGGGGACTGTGCCACTGCCATAAGTTTTAGGTGTATGGAAAACCATAGTCCTTATAGGTGGAGGTGGACGAGGGGGAAAGACACCCCCTCTGTTATCGGACTAATTGGTAGGTTCAGACACTAACAGATCTCCCTAGATCCACCTGGATCTAGAACAAAATAGGACAGGACACGACTCTTTCCCTAAGTTGTAATCATTGAATTTGCTAATAGGGAGGAATAAGTGACATACCTTTATATCGCTTCCTTAGGTCTCTGTTGCTCCCGCTTCTCTCTAGTGCTCTCGTGAGGTCAAGTCCAAGACAACACAAACTAACCAAAGTGAATATAGAAAAATGTATTCAACGTCAACTTATGCATATGATCAAGGAATTACACAATAAAGTAAGGGTGACTTTATGGGAAAGGGACATGTCGTTGTATCATATTAATTGAAAGTAGAAGATACAACCTAATCGCCTTGATGTTGCAAGATTCCTTTCGGTGACCCTTGGTTCCAACACACACACTTTCTCTATTCTTGCATGAAGAAGATCCAATTCCTCTTGATAAACCAACTAGAGCCTTCAAGTCTCTGTCCAAACAGGGTTCTTCACACAACTCTTTCACCAATTCTTCATTCAATATTGCTTCACCTTTTCCATGAGAAACCCTTCAATATATAGGAGAAGGAGAGATGGTTACATGGATGAGGATGATCCCATCAAATCTGAGAAGTCAGTAAAATGACAACCATAGGAATGCCAACTCATTTGCTAGAAGATTCCCTTCTAGAACCCTCGAGACCTATTCTCCTTTCCAAGCTTAAAAACAGGTTCGCACCCTATGTATGGAGAAAAATATGAGAAGTTCACACCCTAAGTGTAGGTGGCCTACGAGAATGAGGGATTCTCGCACCCTAGGCCATAGGTAGCATGCGAACTCACTTTAAAAATATGTTTTTGGAAGGAGACAAGGGACACTTTTCTCAGGAAAAAAGTCCTTGTTGGGAACCTGAATACACCATTGTTAAGATATCACCAAGATGACCAAAATCACGTGTAACACCCTCCCACGACAACCAATATGGGAGTATGAGTACTCCCATAAGAGGTAGCACTATTATCTTCTGTTTCCACTCGCCTGACAAAATGACATTCAGGTGAAGTCACCTCAGGAGGGACTATCTGAATAAGAAGTGGCACTGATAAATCAGTGATCGGAGGGTTTGAAGGCATGAAGCATTTGACTTCGAGGTCAGAAATGGTGGACTCCTCTGGTACAAGTGTATATTCCCTAGGAGAAGGATAGAGCACAACTTCTGGTGGCCTGATCCCTTCAAAAGAACCCTCTTGATCTAGAATTTGCCTCATCAATGGAAGAGGTGGCTCCAAAGTAACTGGTGACAGGCCCTAAAGCCTACACGAATGACGAAGTTATTGATCTTCCACCTTGTGAAATGATAAACTGACACTCTAAGGTTAATATAGTGCGAAACACATAGCACACACTAACAATTTCCTAAAGGAAATTAAAGCAATCAACTAACTGGCAGGAATAACAGTTACGCCAATCAACACTAGAGAAACTTATTGGTGCAAGGGTAAGTCGAACACAAAATCAGTCTCTAGGTATAATATACAAAGTGTGATATGAAACCTTCCCTAGGTACCACAATATTCGCCCACAGTCACCTGTGTAAGTACTTATAAAAAGGAAACTAATTTTCCATCTTGTATTTAGTCAAAGGGAGGGGACAATCGACAGTCGAGCTGATCATAATGAGAAGGATAACAAAGTTCGAATCCTTTCAAGGGTACCGAAGGAAACTGGTATGGAAGACAACTAAGGATCCCAAAAATATTCAAGGTCCAAAAAGCCGCGTAATCAAATGCAGTCAACAAAAATACCAAGAATCACCCTCAATATATGATCCCCACTACGTTTGGTCCGTCTTTGGAGGGGTTATCTCCTCCATCTTTCCTCATGTGACCTCATGTTTATCCCTTGTGTTAGAGGGGGTCCCGACTAACTCTTGCGAAACTAAACTTTCACACTCCTTATCACATACGCTTATGTTTTTGTAAGCGACCTTAAAGAGTTTCCTCTCCACACCTATTTTAAGGCCCTAAATCCTAGACAACTTGGTGTACCTTACAAACATAAAAGTCTAATTTATTTTAGTGTTAATCGTTGATCTTAAATGGATTAATTTACTCAAAAGGGTATCAAAGTGAAACTTGGGGTGTTTTCAAGAGACGAAAGAGAAGAATTAAAATCCTTTAGAACATTGTGTAGAAATAAAACTGCATTCTACAACTAAAAAAAATGGCTTTTAAACTTTGTAAGTGCAAGGTTTTTGAAATATGGTCCAAGATCCTAAAATGAAATATTTTCCAACAATACTCTTTTTGTTTCACAATGTAGATTCAAACTACTAAACTTTCAAGGAAGCAACATAGAAGGAACTTTGGAATCAAAACTCTTTTCTTTTGTAATAAATAGCCTATACTACAAATACCAAACAAAAAATGCATAACAAAGAGAAAATGCAGTTACTGAACTACAACAATTTTTTTTATTAAATTCTTAGAAATGAAAATAACAAGTAAATGATATTTTTTTCATTTTTCAAAGCATAATCAAGGGAAAGAAAAGACAAACCCAAGACTTACAAAGACCCTAAGCCACTGCTTGAAAGCAGGGATTCACTGGAATCCACAGGAGGATCTAACTCTCATAAGTTCACCCTTAACCTTGACAACAAACAAAATAAATAAAGAAACAACAAAGATTCTTTACAAATTGGAAGATAAACTGAGACTTGAACCTATCCAAATACATTCAACAAAGACCTTAAAGAGTTCAAGAAGACCTGAGAAGTAAAGAGCTTCTTATTAGGAAATAAAAATATTTTGTAAAAACCCTTCCAGAACATAGAGATGTGTGTTGTGCACAATAAACCTACATATGTACGTGGGTTTTATACTATGCAGAACACATATGTACAAGTCCTAAATAGAGAATAGGGTGTGTACACCTCTGCAAATTTTCAAAAATAAAAACATTTGGACAAAAAACTAGGCAAAGGGAAGCTAGTAGGAACCTGGAAGGTGACGAGAGACCCAACCTGACTTAGAAAACTCAGAAAACTAAAAAAGAAACTAGAAATCAAATCAAACCAAGATCTCCCACTAAGACCCTAGAGAGACTCCCCAGTGGAGTCACCAATTCTACTATGGGGAAATTCCCCCTAAACTGGGTCTAAGGAATAGGTAGAGCTATAATGTTAGGGACCTAACCTCCCTAACTGCTCACGTAGGTAGAATAATATAATTCCATGTAATAAATTCCAATATTAATAAGGCCTAGTAATAAGGAGGAATAATTCAAATGTAAGAAGACCTAATAGAATCTTCCACTTCTATAAGGATCTTCCCTAGATTGTTCTTTTGGATATATAGATTTAGTATAAATAGGAATAGAGGGTTCCCCCCTCTAAAACCCAAGTGAACATTGCTTTCATTAACCAAGGTGATCTTTCTGGTGTTATTTTGGTATTATTCTAGTATTGTTATGGTTATATCACTGTTTCTCTGCCATTTGTATGCTAAAATATTTTTGTTTTGCATATTATTTCATATCTGGAATACTACAAGTGGTATCAGAGCACCTTCCTCGGTAGAAAATTGTGGGTTAAATTTTTTCAGGGTAGAGACGCATTTCGACATCTTAAAGCTACAAAGATCTGTCGCTGCGTGCATAAACTTGCGGCTAGGGAGTCATACTAGCAGGAAATACAAGAGGTAATTAAGCACGCATCTATTGGCCAGCCTTGTAACCCTTGTTGGTACCCCTTCGAGTGGTATCGCATTAGAAAAAACTTGTATACGGATCAGCCTAGATCTCCTGAATCCCTCCATAGATAAACTCATTGGTCCCCTGACTTCTATAGAACCAACAAGAAACATGTGTCTAATTTACTTTTCCCTTAAATAAATTGGACAATAAATATTAATCTATTATCTCATCTATAACTGAGTGATTTGGCGTTGTAACAGAATTATAAGTGTAGTTAAGTAAGTTAAGATAAGTTGTACTAGTTATAACTAAACTTGCACTAGTGAGAGTTCAGTGAATTAATTATCCATTAATTCACAATCAGTGAACTCACATGCAACTGAAGATTCACCACGATTAACTACATGCATGTCAGATCCATTAGAGACCCAGTTGAGATAATAGGTGAAAGGGACAGTTTGGCTATCGGTTGTGATTTGATCACACATGCAATGGATATGATTATGAGCATGTGCAAACTAGGCAATTTGAATTGTGAGAATTCTAATTGCAGGGATTTGGGCAGAGGAGGCAGGATGTCTGGACACGGAGAATTGGCACATGTATTTTCTGATTTGTGTATGACAGTGTGAGACAATTGTATTGTACTGAGATCTATTGGATTAGAGTTTTGTATGAGATTGTTTCATGATTCATGATATAAATAATATATGATAGTGGGGTTTTTAGGTTTACGCTTTCCCGGTAAAACTTCTGTGTTATGTGTTATTGATATTTCACTTTGTGATCGTGGTTTAATTTTCCACAAGAATAAGAGTAGAAGCGATTTTGTATTTAATAGTGGCATATAATTGTTAGATTAGGAGAATCGTAGGAAGTACTTAATTTGTATTGAAATTTCTACATGGTATCAGAGCCACGGAGCTAGGGCAGAGCCATGGAGCTACGAAAGTGAGGTGCGAAAATTGTTTTATTTTCGCAGGTCCTGTCTCTAGCAGTGTGTGAACTTTAGTACTGTAGACTATGCACAATTCTCAAAGAAGAAATTCTCGCACCCTACTCAAAGGAGAGGTGCGAACTTCCCTGTGCATTCTCGCAGGCTTCTCAAGGGAGAGGTGCGAACCTCCCTCACCCCACAGTGAATTACAATGCAAGCCTCCCAGTCAAGTTCACAGGCTATACATAGGTAGGGTGCGGACTTCCCTCAGGCTACTCACAGGTAGGGTGAAAACCTCTCAGGGAAAGAGGGATTGCAGCAATTGAGTTTTGTGGTTGGATAACATTTGAATTTGCAGGATTTTATTGGTGTGACAGTTGGTTCAAGATCGAAATGTCTTTCAATTGCTTGAGGTTGGAGTATGCACTCAAGGACAACTCGAACTACATTGCTTGGAAGGACAGGATGGAAGAAGTACTCGAAGACAATGGCTTGAAGGATTACATTGACAAAGATGTTCCTAAGCCGAATGCGACAGACACTGCAAATCTTGATACATGGCAAAAGAAAGTGGAAAAGGCGAGGAGGATTCTGTTGGAGGGATTACGAGACCACATTGTCTCAAGTCTCCATGGGAAAACCACACCACATGCAATGTGGAATGTTTTGACAAATCTGTTCCAAAATACTAGCGACCATAGGAAATTGGAGCTCAAAGATAAACTCAGGAAGATCAAGATGGAGAAGGGTGACACCATTCCAAAATATCTCACAAATATTTTCCAATGTTGGGATGAGCTTGGAAGTGTGGGAATAACAGTCACTGCTGATGATTTGGTGAGCTTGGCTCTCCTAGGACTTCCCAAGAGTTGGCATAGTTATCAAGACTCTGTCAATGGAAGGGAAAAATTGTCGGATTGGGAATGACTATGGTCGGATCTAGTGCAAGAGGAATTTAGGCGGAACACCAGAGATGGATCTTCATCAAAGCATGATGATGAAGAGGATTGTGCTTTAACTGCCAAGGCAAGGAAAGGGAAAGGGAAGAAATTCCATTCAAAATCCGAGTCTAAAGTCAAGAAGCTAGATTTGTCCAAAGTGAAGTGTTTTCACTGTCATGAACATGGGCATATTGCTACTAATTGTCCATAGAAGAGGAAGAACAAGACGGTTGTTGGATATGGAACTGGTGAGGATCTTGTCTTGCAATTTGAACATGACTTCGCTTTGATTGCATGCATGGCTTCAAGTGCATCGGGATCGGTGTGGTATTTGGATAGTGGCGCTTCCTTCCACATGATGGGAGATAAAGAGTCTTTCATTGAATTGGAGGAGAAAGATCTCAGAATGCATATAGAGATGGGTGACAATGGACGATACAGTGCAACTGGTATTGGTACCATTACCTTTCAGAGGGAGTCAGGTAAACCATTTCAATTGAAAAATGTTATGCATGTTCCAAGTCTGAAGAAAAACTTTGTCTCAGTCGCAATGTTGAAGGACAGAGGCTATGATGTTGTTTTTAGCAGTGGAAAAGCCTACTTGCGACATAAATAAATGGGTCAAGTCAAGAAGATAGGGATTCGAGTTAAGAATCTCTACATGCTGGAGGTAGATGGCTACGGTGCCATGATAGGAAAGGCAGAAAAAGTGGTGAGCTGGGATAAGGACGAATTATAACACAGGCGATTGGGCCATCTTCATCATGGAGCCTTGAAGATCATGCAACAAATATCTACTG
>SNQJ01S0045451.1:13196-49657 GCA_010110895.2 Picea sitchensis
GGTGAAAGGGACAGTTTGGCTATCAGTTGTGATTTGAGTGAAGTGCACTCATGCAATCACACATGCAGTGGATATGCTCATGAGCATGTGCAAACTAAGTAATTCGAATTCATTTTGTGAGAATACTAATTGCAGGGATTGTGCAAAGGAGGCAGGTTGTCTGGACACAGAGAATTGGCACATGTATTTGCTGAGTTTTTGTATGACAGTGTGAGATGATTGTATTGTACTGAGAGCTCTTGGACTAGAGTTTTGCATGAGATCGTTTCATGATCCATGATATAAATAATATAAAGATAGTGGGATTTTTAGCTTTACACTTTCCCGGTAAAACCTTTGTGTTATGTGTTATTGATATTTCACTTTGTGATCGTGGTTTAATTTTCCGCAAGAATAATAGTAGAAGCGATTATGTATTTAACAGTGGCATATAATTGTTAGATCAGGAGAATCGCAGGAAATACTTAATTTGTATTGAAATTTCTACATATACTCTCTCGTACCTGGGTAGTTGAGTAGTACGACTAAGGGCATGGTGTAGCCTCCTTAGTTGGTGCCTTGAGATATTGGCCTGAGTAATACTGTTGGACCCCACACATATATCACAGAGCTATAGCACAGGAAAAACCCTTTTCTGTAGAAACCCTAAATATCCTACCCCTGGGGACGGAAACAAAAAACATAACAGACAAGATCTATTGTTGCAAAACTATGCCTTTTGCATTCTAGTTGTGAAATTACTACACATTTCTTCCTATTAAGCATTTGGGAATTTCATCACTGCAATATTATTCAGGCTAGAGTATAAATCCACAGGAGTAAAAAAAAGTATAGTGGTCCCGTCATCACACTTATTTGGGACCTATCCCACTGGGTTCCTCTCTTCGCCATGATTCCAGTGACTTATCATTTTTAACAAAATTTGTTTTGTGGACTCGAACCTTCTCCAACACCCTTATTTGGCCTCTATCCCATTGGATCCCGCTTTTCACCCTTATCACAGTGGTACCTATCATTTGACACCCTTCTTCTCAGTGGTCCCAACCACCCCTCCAAACCCATTTTGTCTCTCCTATACCATTTTCCTTCCCATTTTTCCAAATTGCTACCACAATATCCCAAGAACTCAATACCTTGATTGTTGACACCCACTAGAACTAGGAAGACATCAAGAATATCAATGCCAACCTTAGCTCAATCAATACTACTATTGAGATCCTCAAGGAACAATGTTCCTACATCAAAGACCTTAAATACCTCAAATCCACCTTTGAACACTTCATGGGTTGTTCCCAGAACCCTTCCTCTTTTGAGCAACCATCTTATCAGGATGACCATGACTCTTCCCATTACCAAGGTCCTCACACTACCCATTTTTATCGAGACCTCCACCCTCTCAGAATTGAGGGGAACAAATTTTATGGATCAGATCCCATAGGCTGGGTCACCCGAATGGAAACTCATTTCTCTTTGCATGGCATTAATAATGATTTATCCAAGATTCATTATGTTGTCCTACATATGGATCTAGAACAATGGAAATGGTGGAAATGGATCGTCTGATTGTGCTACATTTCCTTGCTGACATAGTCTTACTAACATGTATATCCTCATGTTGCACATGTTCTTCTCCTGGATATAATGATTGTCCTAACTCCCGAAATCTATTTCAGATCGACAGATGAGAGTGACTTCATCCTTCGGTGTTGAATTTACATGTTCTCAACCCATTTTCACTGAAGTGGCCAGCACCGAAGTTGACCACTATTCTGATCCAACGACCATCATGTATTGTCCATATCCAATGGTCCTCATTTACTTCGGGACCTCAAGGCTCTGACCTTCGTCTTTTCTTATCCTATCCTTCCACTTTATATAGATCAGATGATCAATATGTCTCCTGAAATATTGCTTAGATCGGACGACTCATGTCCTCTTCGGAACATTTGTGTCTTACATTGTCCTTCCACTTTACTCGATCCAATGGTCGGTATATTATGTGAAGTGTTCCTTAGATCAGATGACTCATTTCCACTTCGGGACTTCGGCCTTCGGGTAATCTTACCCGTTCTGGGATTCTTTTCTCTGGAGTAGTCAACGTCGATTTTGACTATTTTTGTACTCAACTTTAATCCAATGGATAAGATATCTTTCGAAGCTCCTGCTTTAGATATGTTAGTTGAGATCTAATTCTTCTGAATTCCCCTCAATATGATGATCCTGATTTTTCCTGAAATCTACATCAATGAACAAGATTCTTTTCCTTCTTTACGCAGGTTTCCTCTATGATCCAATGGTCAGGTTTGCATCTGAATTCTGGATGAATGGATCTCATTGCTTGATATTTTATAAAGTTTTCCCTTGTTTAGTAATTTTTTCTCCTGTGGGATTTCTACTGCGCTATCTCTCTTGAACTTTGATCATAGGATCATTGTTGATCCTATCATGATCAACAATAATCACGAATTACTTTAGCCTTAAGGTGATTTTATTCTTCTGATATTTAGTATATTTTTCCTGCTGAGATTAACCTTGCTTCTCTGTTGCATTCTCTTTCCATCATTGAACCTTCATTACACATGTATAGACCTTATTATCCATCCTGGCACTAATTCCAATTGTATAACTGTTCATGATTGATTCATGTTGCCATCATAAAAACTTATCATGAATGTTGACATCAATGACAACATATCAATCACAATATGTCCAACAATATCCCCCTTTGTCATTGAGGGAAACACACTAACTTCATACAAAAAATCCCCCTGTGTTGATTCTTCTCTCTTCTGAAGTTACTCTCCCCCTTTGACATCAATGGCAAAGGGTTTCTCCCCTTATGATCAACCTCCATCTATCTGCATGTTGTTGACAAAAGGGTAACTCCCCTTGCAATCATGATCTTCCTGCCATAAATGAATGAGTTCCCCTGTCAATCTTGTCTCTCTGCCTCTGACTTCTCTTGCCCTTTATTTCTAAAGGGGTAGCTCTTTGTGACAAGCTCTTTTCCCCTGTCAATTTACTAACTATTTATCTCATTCCATTGGTATATTTGTGTTCAAATAAGTAGTCTTCTTGATACCAACTTGTAGTGATACCCATTTGTAGTGATCAAATATTTCAAAACTTAATATAATTACTTTCTTATTTAATAACCAAAATACTCCTCCTGATTTTTTACTAAATTTCCTTTGTCAAATAGAACAAGAGTATGAATCTTACTAATCTTTTTTATCTACTTCTTATTCTTCTTTGATATTTCACACGAATATCAATTGAGGATTGATATCAATTGATTTAATACCAATTTTGTTATCAATTGATCTTTGTTTGAATGATAATCCTTGAACTTCTCTGATACCTTTATTTTTCCTCTTCTCCCCCTTTTTTTTTAATTACAAAAATGAAAAAATTATTATTTTCTTGCTTCTTATAAGGTCATGCTCCTCCTAAGGTAATGCTCCTCTTTGTCTATTTTTATTCTTGATGTATTCTACCACTAACCCTACCAATGATTTTTCTTTTGACCACTAATCTATCGATAGTCAAGATTTTCCATATGTTATTTTAAAAAACTCTTGGCATGATCCTTTGATTTTATAGAAACCAATTTAAACTTCTTTTTGTATTTTCTTTCTTTGGCTAACAAATTATGACATCATCAAAATTTGATATTGTCCCATATTCTTCTATAGGAACTTCCTTTTCTTGGGATTGATTTATTTCATATTGAATTTCACATTCTTTATTCATACCTTCACCCATCATGTTCTTATTATTGATTTCTTCATTTTCAGGTGTAATATCATCTTTCTTTCTTTCTCCTTCATATTTTCTTCTCCATATCTCTCTATAAGATATTCTTCTTTTTGGATATTCTTTTTCTAATTGTGGTTTTGGAGATTTGTCATCTCCTTTCTTCTTCCAACTTTTATTAGGTTTTCTCACTGACTTAAATGAATTATTTAAGGATTGAATTTTTGAACTCCTGCAACTTTGGGATTTGTGCCCAAACCTATCATAGTTGTAACATCTAATTGTATGACAAAAATTTTCTCTGTGCCCAAAAAAATTGCATCTCCTACATCTAATTGAGTTTGTGGATTTTCTTGTATATCCTTTCTCTAGTTTCTTGCAGTCCATTTCTTTATGGCCAAATTTATGACAAGAAAAGAAATATCCATTGAAGGTGTTTCCATTTTTTATTTTATTTTGGCTTGAGAGATCTATCCTTTTATTTTATTCTTCATTTTTACTTATATAGCTTCCATCCTTAGCAAAGTTCATGGCTTGTAATCGGTTTGTGATTGCATTGTTTCCTTTTGAGAAGGATGATCTGTTCCTGTGTTTGTAAATGGTGCTCCACTTGTCACTGCCTTCTTTCTTATTATATCCAAGACCAATTTGTTCATCAACTGATCTTTGGATCTTATAAATATTATATAGGATAGATGATTTATTCTCTAAATTGAAAATCTTATTTGTCTTTTCATCCATCTTTTTGAGATTGACTATTTCTAACTTCAACATCTGACATAATTCTTCCTTTTTAGTAACTGAATATTCAGGGCTTCTTCCACTTCCTTAGCATGTTCAAGTTGAGTCTTTAGATTGATGACTATTTCATATGTCTCATCCAATACTTATTTCCATTTAATAGTTTTTCCATATGTCTTCAATTCTTCCATATCTTTTGTTAGATCAAAACCTTTAGTTTTCAATATTTTGATTTCTTCCTCGTATTCTAATTGAATCCTTTTGAGGTTGATGGCTTCTAATTAATACATTTGGCATGATTCTTCCTTTTTAGTTATTTGGATCTCTTGGGCTTCTTCCTTTTTCTTAGCTTCTTCAATTTGAGTCATTAGATCTGCATTAGTACTTTCATTTATCTTTTTTAAGTTGATGTTTTCCAATTCCAACATGTGGTAAGAATTTTCTTTCCTTGTTAACTGGATCTTCAGAACTTCTTCACTTTCTTTAGTTTCCTCAAGTAGAGTTTTTAGATTGTCAACCAATTCTTCTATTTATTTTAGTACTTCTTTTCTTTTAATATCATGTGTATTTTATTCTTCCATCTCTTCTGTTAGATTAGTAACTTCGGTTTTCAATATTTTGATATCTTCTTCTTTGTTTTCTAATTGAATCTTTTGTTCATGGTCTTCATGGTTAGATTGATATAACTATTGAATTAGCAACATATCTTTTTGTTGAAGTTTCTCCAACTTTTCTAGAGTGCACATAGTTGTTTACTCAAGATTGTAAAAAGCCTCCACAGGAATTTTAATATGCATATAATTTCCTGGTGCCAAACGAATCTCTCATATTGCAACTGCAACGTCATTTTTAATATTATATAAATTTTCTTTAGTGATTATTGATGCATGCCTCAATTCCTTGATGAGGTTGCCTTCCTCATTGTTGACTGAGGTATTCATCAAATCCTGCATTTCATTCTTATTATAAATATCTTTCTCTATATTATGTTCTTCAATCTGATTGCAATTTTCCTTTTCTTTATCTTGTTCCTTATCTTGATAAGAATTCTCTTCTTCTGATTTGTGTTCTTTATTTTGACATGAATCCTATTTATCTGAGACTTGTTCCTCACTTTGATATGATTTCTCTTCTTCTTGTGTTTCATTCTGATAACAATTTTCTAGTTGGAGCCATAATTCTTTAGTAGATTTGTAGTGCCTCATCTTTACTTTGGCTTGGTCTGACAATCCATCCTTGATTGCTTTTAAGGATATTGAATTGTTTAACCTTGCCTCCTTTGCAGTTTTGGTTTTTGTCTTTGAAGTAGTTAAGTGCCAAGGCTTACTTACTACCTAATCCCAAACTCCATATCCTCTTGACTTCAAATATCTTTTCATATTTTCCCTCCATGAAGAATAATTTGTTCCATCGAATAAGGGAGATTCATTCGTGGAGATAGCAATTTTTCCACCCATTTCTTCTAAATCTACCTTCCAGTGTTTAAAATCTAGTGAAGGAACTTTATCTGATACCAATTTTTGAAATGGACACTTGACACTGAGAGGGGAGGGTGAATCAGTGTCACAAAAGTTTGGACAATTTTCCACTTTTCATAATTTAACTGAGCAACATATATTTATTTCATTTTCGCAAACAATATATAAAAGAATAAATATTTTATTTATTTATTTAACTTGAATGAATACAAAAGATCAATCTTTGAATATCTTCAAATTCAAGAAAATATGAGATACTGAGCTCTCTGTTACAAGACCCAACTTGTAGTTCTCAGATCCAACTGAGAAATGAGGAATCCAACCCTCATAACAATTCCCAGCTTGTTGATCTCAGATTCAACTGAGATGTGAGGAATCCAATCCTCATACAAGAACCAACTTGTAAACATGCACCAACCTGATAGAATGAACCTTCATTCAATCCATTATATATAAATATATATACTTCAACAAATTCAACTACACATCTTCTCACCATTCTTTCTTGTTTATATAGTCTTTCAACTAGTGTGAATTTGAAGAATTGTGTCTTTTGATATTTGAACCATTGTACCTTTTCAATTAAATGATAATATTAAACTTTAATTAATATCATTTTTCCTTTTTATTCTTTATTCATAATGATCATGATTTAACTCTCTTTTAATCATGAATGTGTATTGGTTCATTTGTCCTCATGAGTTGATCACAGACATGGATCGAATCATTATATCGTACTCATGCTTCTGTTGTGTCCTCAATTCATCAGGATGTCATATTCAATCTTTCACCTATTCCCTGTATTGTTATGGTGTTAATTCGTTGTTGAATTACAGAGATGAAATTTGTACGAGGTGCTTCCTTCAAACCATTTTCATATGACCATAGGCGCAGAACCATGGTCTTATTAATTTAAGCTTTGCATCTTCTTTTACCCTTACTTCTTTATTTCGTACGACCGCAGGTGGTCACCAGGAACTAGGCCAAGTGAGTGCTTGATCACTTATCAAAGTCAACGATCACTTTTTAATGCCACGATGAGATGGACGGTTCTTNTTCAGAACTTCGACCTTCTTGACTTCAATCCTCTGTAATATTTCAAATCTCCCGAAGAAGATTTCGCCGAAGTGCGTATACAGATTTCATTTAGTAGATTGGACGTTCCATATTTAATATTTCGTGAATGGATGATCCTTACTGATCTAGAGGCTTCAATCACAATCGATGATTACAACTTAATCAAGAGTTGAGATGAATGGTTCTCTTTCACTCTGGAACTTCGACTAGTTGTGGCTCCTAGACTCTGGAGTAGCAATTCCTCTGGAGTGATTCCCTATAAAATAAGTCATAAAGCAGTGGTGACCATTTGCTGTCAGTTAACACCTCCAGTTATGCTATCCTTCCACTATGCTTGATTATCGGTTGATAATTCTCCCGAAGTAGATCAACGGTTAGCGTTACTTCGTGATTTATGCTTACTCTATCTTTCCATTGTACTTGATCAATGGTCAAGAATGCTACAAAATTAGATCAACGATTAGCATTACTTCATGATTTACACTTACTCTATCCTTCCACTGTACTTGATCAATGGTCGATAATGCTCCCGAAGTTATCTTAGATCAACGATCAACGTTGACTTCGGCCTTAGGATCTTTAGGTGATTTCTCCTTCACAATCCTTCAATCTTCTGGAGTTCATTTCACCGAAGTAGATCATACTGTTGGATTTTATTTGCATGATGAATGATTCTCATTCATTTCGGAATTTTGGGACTTTAGGCATTTCTTGGTGGTGAAACTCCCAAAGTACAAACACTCGGAGTGACATAACTTTCTGATGTCACTTGTTGACATGGCACTAACTACGTGGCTGCCATGTGTCACTTAGATTCGTGACTTACGCATACCTGAAATGCCAACTACAATTTGACACTTGTCATCATCTGATTGTGCCACATGCCCTTGCTGACATAGTCTTGCTGATGTGGATCTCCTCATGTGGCACATGTTCTTCTCCTGGATCTAACAACTGTCCTAACTCCCAAAATGTATATCAGATCGAGGGCTGAGAGTGACTTTGTCCTTTGATGCTTCGGGTGAATTTACATGTTCTCAACCCATTTTCGTTGAAGTGGTCAGAGTCGAAGTTGACCAATATTCTGATCCAACGACCATCATGTATTGTCCATATCCGATGGTCCTCATTTTCTTCAGGACTTTGGGACTCTGAAATTCTTCTTTTCTTACCTTATCCTTCCACTTTATGTAGATCGGATGGTCAATATGACTCCCGAAATATTTCTCAGATCGAACGACCCATGTCCTCTTCGAAACATTTGTGTCTTACATTGTCCTTCCACTTTATGCGATCCAAGGGTTGATATATTATGTGAAGTGTTCCTTGGATTGGACGAATCATGTCCACTTTGGGACTTCGGCCTTCGGGTAATCTTACTCATTCTTGAATTATTTTCTCTAGAGTAGTCAATGCCAGGTTTGACTATAGTTCTACTCATCTTTAATCTAATGGATAAGATATCTTTCGAAGCTCTTGCTTCAAATATGTCGGTTGATATCTAATTCTTATGATTTCCCCTTGATCTGACGGTCTTGATTTTTCCCGAAATCTACATCAATGGACATGATTATTTTCCTTCTTTATGTAGGCTTCCTCTATGAGCCAACAATCGAGTTTGCATTCGAATTCTGGATGAATGGATCTCGTTGCTTGATCTTGTAAAGGTTTCCCTTGTTCAGTAATATTTTCTCCTGTGGGATTTCTACAACTCTATCTCTCTTGAGCTTTGATCATAGGATCATTGTTGATCCTATCGCGATCAACAATAATCACGAATTTCTTCATCCTTAAGGTGATTTTATACTTTCGATCTTTAGTATACTTTTCCTCCTGAGGTTAACCTTGTTGCTCTTCTACATTCTCTTTCCATCATTGACCCTTCATTACACATGGACATAACTTATTGTCCATCTTGACACTAATGCCAACTGTATAACTATTCATGACTGATTTATGTTTCCATCATAACAAATTATCGTGACTGTTGACATCAATGACAACATATCAATGACAATATGTCCAACAATCTCCCCCTTTGTCATTGAGGGAAATACACTAAATTCATACACAAACTCCCCCTTTGATGATGCTTCTCTCTTCTTAAGTTACTCTCCCCCTTTGCCATCAATGACAAAGGGTTGCTCCCCTTATGATCAACCTCTATCTATATGCATGTTGTTGACCAAAATATGAACTTGGGTAACTCCCCCTGCAATCATGCTCTTCTTGCCATACCTGAGTGACTTACCCTGTCAATCTTCTCTCTCTACCTTTGACTGCTCTCCCCCTTTGTTTCTAAAGGGGTATCTCTTCCTAACAAGGTATCTTCCCCTATCAATTTACTAACTATTTATCTCAGTCCATTGGTATATTTCTGTTCAAATAAGTAGTCTTCTTGATACCAACTTGTAGTGATACCCATTTGTAGTGATCAAATCTTTCAAAACTTAATCTAATTACTTTCTTATTTAATAACCAAAATAATCCTCCTGATATTTTACTGACTTTCCTTTGTCAAACAGAACAAGAGTATGAATCTTACTGATCTTTTTGATCTGCTTCTTATTCTTCTTTGATATTTCACAGGAATATCAATTGAGGATTGATACCAATTGATTTAATACCAATTTTTTTATCAATTGATCTTTGTTTGAATGATACTCCTTGAACTTCTTTGCTACCTTTATTTTTCCTCTTCTCCCCCTTTTTTTTATTACAAAAAAGACAAAAATAATATTTTCTTGCTCCTTCTCAAGTCATGCTCCTCTTAAGGTGATGCTCCTCTTTGTCTATTTTTCTTCCTCTTGTATTCTACCACTAACCCTACCAATGATTTTTCTTTTGATCACTAATCTATATATAGTCGATATTTTCCATATGTTATTTTTAAAAACTCTTGGCATGATCCTTTGATTTTATAGAAATCAATTTAAACCTTTTTTGACATCATTAGAATTTGATATTGTCCCATATTCTTCTATAGGCTCTTCCTTTTCTTGGGCTTGATTTATTTCATATTAAACTTCACCTTGTTTATTAGGACCTTCACCCATCATGTTATTATTATTAATTTCTTCATTTTCGGGTGTAATATCATATTTGATTCTTTATCCTTCATATTTGCTTCTCCATATCTCTCTATGAGATATTCTGTTTTTTGGATATTCTTTTTCTAATTGTGTTTTTGGAGATTTGTCATCTCCTTTCTTCTTCCAACTTTTATTAGGTTTTATCACTGACTTGAATGACTTATTTAAGGATTGACTTTTTGAACTCCTACATCTTTGGGATTTGTGCCCAAACCTATCACAGTTGTAACATCTCATTATATGACAAAATTTTGTTGTGTTCCCAACAAAATTGCATCTCCAACATCTAATTGAGTTTGTGGATTTTCTTGTATATCCTTTCTCTAGTTTCTTGCAGCCCATTGCTTTATGGCCAAAGTTATGACAATAAAAGAAATAGCCATTGAAGGTGTTTCCATTCTTGATTTTATTTCGTCTTGAGAGATATGCCATTTGATTTTATTCTTCATTTTTACTTCTATATCTTCCTTCCTTCAAATTTCTTTGCTTGTAATCGGTTTTTAATTGCACCATTTCCTTTTGAGAAGGATGATCCATTCCTGTGTTTGTAAATGGTGCTCCACTTGTCACTATATTCTTTCTTATTGTATCCAAGGCTATTTTTGTCATCAGTTGATCTTTGGCTCTTACAAATATTATCTAGGATAGATGAGCTATTTTGGAAATTGACAATCTTATTTTTCTTTTTGAGATTGACTATTTCTAACTTCAACATGTGACACAATTCTTCCTTTTTAGTCAACTGAATCTTCAAGGCTTCTTCCACTTCCTTAGCATGTTCAAGTTGAGTCTTTACATTGATGACTATTTCTTCTGCCTCATCCAAGACTTCTTTGAATTTAATAGTTTTGTCATATGTCTTCAATTCTTCCATATCTTTTGTTAGATCAAAAACTTTAGTTTTCAATATTTTGATTTCTTCCTCGGATTCTAGCTAAATCCTTTTGAGGTTGATGGCTTCTAATTCAAACATTTGGCATGATTCTTCCTTTTTAGTTATTTGGATCTTTTGGGTTTCTTATTTTTTCTTAGCTTCTTCAATTTGAGTCATTAGATATGCATTGATACTTTCATTTATCTTTTTGAAGTTTATGTTTTCCAATTCCAACATGTGATAAGAATTTTCTTTCTTTGTTAACTGGATATTCAGAACTTCTTCACTTTCTTTAGTTTCCTCAAGTTGAGTTTTTAGATTGTTAACCAATTCTTATGTTTCTTTTAGTACTTCTTTTATTTCACTGTTATGTGTATTTAATTCTTCCATCTCTTCTGTTAGATTAGAAACTTCATTTTTCAATCTTTTGATCTCTTCTTCTTTGTTTTCTAAATAAATATTTTTCTCATGCTCTTCATGGTTAGATTGATCTAACTATTTAAGTAGCATCATATATTTCTCTTGAAGTTTCTCTAACTCTTCTAGAGTGTGCATAGTTGTGTACTCAATATTGTCAAAAGCCTCCACAGGAACTTTAATATACATACAATTTCTTAGTGCCAAACGAATCTATCCTATTGCAACTGTAACATCAATTTTAAGATTATATAATTTTTCTTTAGTGATTATTGAGGCATGCCTCAATTCCTTGATGAGGTTTCCTTCCTCATTGTTGACTAAGGTTTGCATCAAATCTTGCATTCCATTATAATTAGAAATATCTTTCTCTATATTATGTTCTTCAATGTGATTGCAATTTTCCTTTTCTTTATCGTGTTCCTTATCTTGATAAGATTTCTCTTCTTCTGAGTTTTGTTCTTTATTCTGACATGAATCCTCTTTATCTGAGTTGTTTTCCTCACTTCAATAGGATTTATCTTCTTCTTATGTTTCATTCTGATAACAATTTTCTAGTTGGAGCCATAATTCTTTAGCATATTTGTAGTGCCTCATCCTTTCTTTGACTTGGCCTGACAATCCATCGTGGATTGCTTTTAAGGCTATTGAATTGTTTCTCCTTGCCTCCTTTGCAGTTTTAGTTTTTCTCTTTGAAATATTTAAGTGCCATGGATTACTTACTACCGAATCCAAAACTCCATATCCTCTTGACTTCAAATAGCTTTTCATATTTTCCCTCCATGAAGAATAATTTGTTCCATCAAATAACAGAGCTTCATTTGTGGAGATAACAATTTGTCCACACATTTCTTCTGAATCTACCTTCCAGTGTTTAAACTGTGTTGAAGGCACTTGTTCTGANCCACTTTTCATAATTTAACTGAACAACATATATTTATTTCATTTTCTCAACCAATATATAAAAGAATAAATATTGTATTTATTTATTTAACTTGAATGAATACATAAGATCCATCTTTGAATATCTTTAACTTCAAGAAACTATGAGAGATCTAGCTTTTAGTTCTCAGATCCAACTAAGAAATGAGGAATCCAACCCTCATAACAAGTCGCAACTTGTTGATCTCAGATCCAACTGAGATGTGAGGAATCCAATCCTCATACAAGAACTAGCTTGTAAATATGCACCAACCTGATAGAATGAACCTTCATTCAATCCATTATATATAAATATATATACTTCAACAAATTCAACTACACTTGTTCTCACCATTCTTTTTTGTTTATATAGTCTTCCAACTACTGTGAATTTGAAGCATTGTGTCTTTTGATATTTGAACCATTGTACATTTTCATTTAAATGATAATATTAAACTTTAATTAATATCATTTTTCCTTTTTATTCTTTATTCATAATGCTCATGATTTAACTCTCTTTTAATCATGACTGTGTATCGGTTCATTTTTCCTCATGAGTTGATCACAGACATGGATTGACTCATTATATCATACTCATGCTTCTGCTATGTCCTCAATTCGTCAACTTATCATATTTGATCTTTCACCTATTCCCTATATTGTTATGGTGTTAATTCTCTGTTGAATTATAGAGATGAAATCTGTATGAAGCACTTCCTTCAAACCATTTTCATATGACCATAGGTGCAGAACCATGGGATTATCAATTTAAGCGTTGCCTCTTCTTTTACCCTTATTTATTTATTCCATAAGACCGTAGGTGGTGACTAGACACTAGACCAAGTGAGTGATTGATCACTTATCAAAATCAGCAATCACAATTTAATGTCACAATGAGATGGACAGTTCTCATTTACTTCAGAACTTCTTCCTTCGCGACTTCCAACCTTTGTAATATTTCAAATCTCCCTCCAATGTGCGTATGAAAATTTCTTTTAGTAGATCAGAAGTTCCATATTTAATCTTTCGTGAATGAAAGATACTTACTTATCTAGAGGCTTCAATCACAATCGACGATTACAAGTTAATCAAGAGTTGAGATGAACAATTCTCTTTCACTCTGGAACTTCGGCTATTCGTGGCTCATAGACTCTAGAGTAGCAATTCTTCCAGAGTGATGAACTACCGAATAATTCATAAAGCGGTGGTGACCGCTTGTTGTCAGTTAACACCTCCACTTACACTATCCTTTCACTATGCTTGATCATCGGTTGAGAATGCTCCCGAAGTAGATCAACGGTTAGCATTACTTCATGATTTACACTTTCTATATTTCCACTGTACTTGATCAATGGTCGAGAATGCTCTCGAATTAGATCAATGATTAGAATTATTTCATGATTTACGCTTACTCTATACTTCCACTGTACTTTATCAACGGTTAAGAATTCTCCCGAAGTTATCTTAGATCAACAATCAACGTTGACTTCGGCCTTCGACACTTTGGGTGATTTCTCCTTCACAGTCCTTCAATATTTCAGAATTCATTTCGCAGAAGTAGATCGGACAGTTGGATTTTATTTGCACGATGAACAGTTCTCGTTCATTTCATAACTTCCGGACTTCGAGTATTTTCTGGTGGTGAAACTCTTGAAGTACAAACTCTCAGAGTGACGTAACTTGCTGATGTGGCACTGACTGAGTGGCTACCACATGTCACTCAGATTCCTAACTTATGCATACCTAAAATGCCAACTGCACTTTGATACTTGTCATCATATGATTGCGCCATGTTTCCTTGCTGATGTGGATCTCCTCATGTGGCACATGTTCTTCTCCTAGATCTAACGGTTGTCCTAAATCTTGAAATGTATCTTAGATTGATGGTTGAGAGTGACTTCACCCTTCAACGCTTCAGGTGAATTTACATGTTCTCAACCCATTTTCGGTGAAGTGGTCAGCACTGAAGTTGACCACTATTCTGATCCAACAACCATCATGTATTGATCTGGTTCTCGAGAGCTGAGATCTGGATGGATTGAATGTCGAGAGAGGAGGAGCTTAGAAATTCCAATCACGCATAAAAAGAAGCATGGACAAAAACAAGATGTAAATGAAGTACTTGGGAGGTGAGGCTCAAAGAAGAGTCTCACCTCTAAAACTAACTACTAGTAAATCACTCAGAGCTAATGAATCTCACAATGAACAATAGAAAATACGAGAGAAGCCAAAATGTGTCACTTGATATTATGAGAAGGCTTGCTAGGCCTTTATATATCATTACAAAATGGTCCATTGGACAAAGTCAAAAGAGATCATTAGATGAGTCTCTATTATTAGTATAATAGATCTAACTACCCAACTTACTAAGTAGTGAAAAATAAAACCCGATACAATAATGGGAAGAGCTCATTAAATGAGTCTCTATTATTATAATAATAGATCTAACTACCCAACTAACTAAGTAGTGGAAAATAAAACCCAATACAATAATGGAGAGGTGGGACTCTCTTTGACCCATATGGGTAACTTGTTAGCCAATTAATTAATGAGGAGGTGGGCATCTCCTTGATCCACATGGACAATCTATTATCTTTATAGTTTTATGAATTTTGCATCTGAATTTAGAACATATACCCCCTAAAATTTAGATCATTCCTCCCCCCTTAGAAAATGATGGTCCCCATCATTTCACCCATGCTAAAAAAAAGAAACCCTATTATCATACCATTATGATTACAATGTGAAAATACCCAATGAAGAGAAGGGTTTTGTGTGGTTGACCCATAACCGTGGGTTTGTGGTTGACCCATAACTTAGCTGATAATGACATTGTACATGGGTAGAAAAATATTTTTTTTTAATAAAATCCCAAAATTTAAAAAATAATATGGAAACATCGTTACTTTGGGGGCTGTGAACATCCTTCTGCAAATATATTCATAACTTTTGTTACATGTGATGAAATCAAATTCCGTCAAAGACCCATTTGAGCCACTGGAGATATATTTCCATAGGTATATCGAAATTGTTCTGAGGTGGCCCATGAAGTGAGAAAAACCAGGTTGAATTTGAAGGGCGCGTGGCCACGCTGGTTATAGACATGTGTTGCTACAAACAAAGATACATCATAAACCAAACAACAAAATGAAATTATGAGAAATACCCATTTGAGATATTGAAGCGATATTTCCAGAAAAATGTAGAAATACTTTTTTAGTTTCCTGAGAAGGGAGAAAAAGGTCGTTGAAGATGGTGGTATGCGTGGCCTCCTTGGGTGAAATACATGCTAAGATTCAATCGATGATATATCTCAAACCATGAAGCATAATGATATTCCGAGAAATACCCATTTGAGATATTGAAGAGATATTTCCATCCATATGTGGAACTTCTTCTGTAGTTTCCTAAGTAGGGACAAAAGTACCGTTGAATATGGTGGCATGCGTGGCCTCCTTGGGTCAAATACATGCTGAGATAACATCAATGATATGTCTCAAACTAGGAAGCCAAATGAGATTCCGTGAATTACCCATTTGATATATTGAGGATATATTTCCAATGAACTATGGTAGAGCCTCTAAAATGTTGTGTAGAGGCCGCAATACCTCTTTGAAGTTGTCTGAGTGTAGAGGGTCATAAAGGATTCCAAGGGTTTGTAGAGCAGCATGGGCTATTGTAGAGGTTGTGGAACCTCCATGGGTAGCATGGACACCCTGCAAATTTGTTGAAAATGTTGCAGACCAATGGATGTAGAAGATCCATGTATAGATGTAGTGAATCCATGTATGGATGTAGTGAATCCATGTATGGTTCTCCTTGTAATGGTGAACAAAGATCCGAGGGAAAAACATTCCCTGTAGTGTCAGTGGACCAACCGTGATGCTTACAGTGTATGGTCCATCAAATGTATTTTAATAGTACCAAAAGGATATTGGTGATTACTACAAATGTTTGAACCCATGGTATGCTTCAAACGCTTGTCCTGATGGAGAGCTTACCTTCTCTTATACCACTGATCCGGATCTCGGGGGTTGATATTTGGATAGATTGAATGCCGAGAGAGGAGGAGCTTAGAAATTCCAATCTTGCATAAAAAGAAACATGGACAAAAACAACATGTAAATGAAGTACTTGAGAGGTGGGGCTCAAAGAAGAGCCTCACCTTTAGAACTAACTACTAGTAAATCACTCAGAGCTAGTGAATCTCACAATGAACAATAGAAAATATGAGAGAAGCCAAAATGAATAACTTGATATTATGAGAAGGCTTGTTAGACCTTTATATAGCATTACAAAATGGTCCATTGGACAAATTCAAAAGAGCTCATTAAATGAGTCTCTATGATTAGTATAATAGATCTAACTACTCAACTAAATAAGTAGTGGAAAATAAAACCCAATACAATAATGGGAAGAGCTCATTAAATGAGTCTCTATTATTATAATAATAGATATAACTACCCAGCTAACTAAGTAGTGGAAAATAAAAATCAATACAATAATGGAGAGGTGGGACTCTCTTTGACCCATATGGGTAACTTGTTAGCCCAATTAATTAATGAGGAGGTGGGCATCTCCTTGATCCACATGGACAATCTATTAGATTTATAGTTTTATGACTTTTGCATCCGAATTGAGACCATATACCCCCTAAAATTTAGATCATGTATTGTTTGGATCTAATGGTTCTCATTTACTTCGGGACTTCGGGGCTCTTACCTTCATGTTTGTTTTTCCTATCCTTCCACTTTATATAGATCAGACGGTCAATATGACTCCCAAAATATTTCTTAGATCGGACGACTCATGTCTTCTTCGAAACATTTGTGTCTTATACTGTCCTTCCACTTTACTCAATCCAACAGTCGATATATTATGCGAAGTGTTCCTTGGATTGGAATACTCATGTCCACTTCGGGACTTCAGCCTTTGGGTAATCTTACCCATTCTGGGATTCTTTTCTCCGGATTAGTCAACGTTGGGTTTAACTATTGTTCTACTCAGCTTTAATCCAATGGCTAATATATCTTCTGAATCTCCTGCTTCAGATTTGTAAGTTGAGATCTAATTCTTCTTACTTCCCCTCGATCTGACGGTCCTGCTTTGTCCCGAAATATACATCAATGAACATGATTATTTTCCTTCTTTACACAGGTTTCCTCTATGATCCAATGGTCGGGTTTTCATCCAAATTCTTGATGAATGGCTTCCATTGCTTGATTTTTTATAAAGGTTTCCCTTGTTTAGTAATCTTTTCTCCTGTGGGATTTCTACAATGCTATCTCTCTTAATATTTGATCATAAGATCATTGTTGATCCTATTGTGATCAACAATAATCAAGAATTGCTTCAGCCTTAAGGTGATTTTCTTCTTCTGATCCTTAGTATACTTTTCCTCCTGAGATTAACCTTGTTGCTATGCTGCATTCTCTTTCCATCATTGACCCTTCATTACACATGGACAAACCTTATTGGCCATCCTAACACTAATTCCAATTATATAAATGTTCATGACTACTTCATGTTACCATCATAACAATTTATCAAGACTTTTGACGTTAATGACAACATATCAATGACAATATGTCCAACAGTCCCTTGTCCCCTACCCTTTTTGGCATATACATTGACAAGTTAGAAGATTGCTTAGAAAAAGAAGGTTGTGTTGGTCCTACTCTCACTGGTATAGTCATCAATCTTCTTATTTATGCTGATGATATCATTCTTATGGAAAGGAGTCCCCATGATCTTGAAAACCAACTAAGAATCCTCAAGGATTTTTTCTCCAATATGGGTATGATTGTTAATACTGATAAAACTAAGGTCATGATTATTAAATCCAATAAGATCCCTTATGGTACCTTCATATATGACAAAAACAACTTGGAGGAAGTGGTTGCATACAAATATATTGGAATTAATATTCAACACAAGCTTAATTGGAATTATAGCATTGAGAAAAGGATTATTGGAGGATGCAAAGATTATTATGGGATTGAAAAAAATTCTAAATCAGTTGTCCTTTGGAGTTGGGATAAGAAGAAACTCCTCTTTGAGACTCTTGTTACACCTGTTATTCTTTATGGATGTGAAGTCTGGGGATGTAGTATCTCTCATGGATCCTGGAGAAAGATAGAGAAAATAAAAACGAATTTTATAACCTATAATCTCAAAATTAAAGGAAATACACCCTATCCCATCCTCCTCTTCGAAATAAGCCTCTCCCCCATTGAGAGCATGGCTATGACTAGATACCTAATGTATAGGAACAAGTTAAACAGCATGGAAGGCAAGAGGCTTCCTAAAATTTCTTCAAAATCCAGTCATAACCACCATCGACTCAAGCGAGGATGGAATAAAGATGCCTAGTCTTGGATAAACTATTGGGGTATCATGGAAGACACCATTTTGTAGAATAACGATACTATTAAAAAAAACATCAAATCAAAATTTAAGGAGGAAATTTGGTGTGATAAAGAGTTAGAGGAAAAAACAAAATTAAGGTATTATAAGGATATAATCAACCCTAATCTAGAAGATCAAAATTATGTATTTGTATTGCCAAGTGTAAAGAAAAAAATAAGCATTTCTAAGATAAGAAAAAATTCTCACGAGCTCCATAGTGAAACTGGGCGTTGGTCAATTCCTAAAATGCCATGGGATGAAAGAGTGTGTAACCTTTGTGACACTAAGAAGGTTAAAGATGAAAATCACTTTCTCTTAGATTGTCCATCCTATACCTATATTAGATCTCATTTTCAAAATATTTGTCACACTACCAACCTTCCTAACCTCTTAATTCAACAAAAGTATGGTGATATTGGAAAGCTTCTCTTAATGTTTTTCGAGCACAAAAACAAAATTCTAAAGAATTGCAAGTAATCATTTACCATCTTAAGGTATGATAGAGCAATTTGGTAATCAGTTTCTACCATCTTAAGGTTTGATAGAGCAATTTTGGTCTTAGTGGGAATTAATCATTTTAATACTCTTTAGTTTATACATCATAATATATTTGCCAAGGTTAAAATAATTATATATATCTATCTTATATATATATATATATATATATATATATATATATATATATATATATATATATATATATATATATATATATATATAATCATGCCTTTGCTCCTCACATGTAGATTCAATCTGAATAAACCACGCTAACTTTATAACGTAATGTTGTTAATGTATTAGAAATTTGATTTACATTAAACACGCTTTCTTTAAAAAAATAAAAATATAATTACTTATTGTTAAATTTTGAATTTAATCTTCATTTTTTGATATACATTATGTGAACATGTTTAATTACTTATATTTTATGTGTAGTATTTTGAGGACTAATTTAAATAATTTAATTTCCATTAATTTTTTTATATATATTTAGTATGTTAGTATTTTGATTATTATTGTACAATTTACTTTCAAGTAAACCACAACAAAAATAATCATTTATAAGAGATCCCAAAACAAAAAATAATAACTATAATAAAAAAATAAATTAAAATGGTACATAATTTTATTTTTATTATTTTATTTTTGCCATATTATTATTTTTTTAACGGGAATAATATTTCTCTACGGTTCAACGGAAATAATATTCTGTTTTTGAACGGAACAATTAGGAATTCTATGCTTTGAACAGAATACTGTGAATCTCTTTATGGGTTTTGAACGGAACATTATTTCTCTCATGGGTTCCTCGAACGAAAAAATAATATCTCTGTCGTTTTGAACTGGAATAATACTTCTCTTTGGTTTTGAAATTAATATTTCTCCGTGGTTTGGAACAAGCATAGTAGATCTCTACTGTTTTGAAATTAAGATTATATATCTAGGTTTTCAACGCTAGCCACATTTTAATTTCTAAGATTATATATCTAGGGTTTTGAACAAGAATAATAATTTCTATTTGTTTTATTTATTTTTAGAAAGCATTTTTTTCTCTAAGATTATATATCTAGGGTTTTGAAATTTTTTTTTTTTTTTTTTCTTATTTGTTTATTTATTTTTAGGAAAATATTTTATTTCTAAGATTATATATCTAGGGTTTTGAATGGGAATAATCTTGTAGTTTTTACCTTTTTAACCAAAATAATCTCTATAGTTTCTCCAGACTTCTCCGTATCTCTTTAAATTATTTTTTGGCTTCTCCAAAGGGTTGAGCATTTGGACATTTAAAATGAGGTGAGTCACTTTTTACTTGATTCAATTTTTAATTTTAGGTAAAGAGATTTAAATATATTTTATTTATTTTTTTATTTCCATGCTCTGCATAAAAGTTGATTTGAGAGATAAAGTCAATCCTTAATAATAATTGTTACATCTTTTTCTCTTCTTTCACATGAGCACTCCACCACCTATTCCAAACTCACTCCTACCAAGGAGGCCCCAAAATCACTATAGAGATCCTTTACGCATTATAAGGAATCATTAGAAAAAAAAAGAGAAGAGAGATGCCAAAATCCAAACAGTGAGTTAGAAACATTAGGAAAAAGGGAGTGAAGAAAGAGACTTAAAACTCAAAAATAGAGCTTAGAGGCAATGATTGATAAAAAATCAAAGATACCCATTCAAACTCAAATAGAGGATAGATTCTTAGGGTTCAAGAGTGAATTGCAAAACAATGAAGGATAGAATTCAAGAAATGGAAAACATAAAAAAATCAACCTGCTGAGGTTCAAGGAAATCACAACTTGAGAGATAGGATTAAAGAGCTAGAAGAAAAATTCAATCAACAATTTGACCTCAATAATATGTAGAAACAAATTAGATATCAAACCCATCAAAGAGGAAATGAATAAGCAAATATAATTGGATCACGAGCATAATAAAAGAGCCTTGAAACTCATAATTTTGGTATAAAGAACAACAAGAGGAGGATACACTAGCAATAGTAAAGAAGAATTAAAAAATAAATCACAAATTGGATAACCACCATAGAAGCAAAGAGGCTAGGAAAAATAATTCATCACAAAGATAGTTAATCCGGCCGTGCTAAGTAAATTGTAATGATCATAAATGTAGCATACTTAGTAAATCTCTGAGTTTAAAAGGGTCGTGAATATTTATAAATGAAGACCTCATTCCCAAGACCAAGCTGAACTAAAGGAAGTTCAAAAGGTAAAAGAAGCCGTGAAAAAAGGAAAATGTGGGCACAATTAGAAATCGAAAAGCCATTGTTAGGCATAGAGACCAGCAGGATAATAATAAATTAGGAAACTGACACTTGGGATCCTTTTTGAATTGTCGGCTTCCATGAAGCAGTTGTCCCATGGATAAGTTGATCCCGAAAGGATATTGATATTATTTGTCTCAATCAAAACTTCAGGAGCATGAGAGGAATCTAAGGTCCCTAACATGAAAGGATTTGTCTCTGTGGTCGGCATGGAACAAAAAATCCCAATCAGAGGATAGGAGTAATAGCTTGTTATATTAGAAAAGCATTTCTCCTCACATTCAACTTCATAAGATTGACCTCTTAATCAATACATTTGGATAGAAATTTTGTGACACTAATGCTAAGAAGATGTATATATAATTTGTTATTTTGCACTATTAATTCTACTTTTATAAGAAAAAATAATCTAGATAAAAAATTGTCCCCATAATAATTTAGGAACAAGATATCTATAATTTGAAAATGAAGGTAATATCCTCCCCGCTAGGCATTCTAATGCTAGGACTGAAACTAAACAAGCTACTATTTTAATTATTGATTCCAACCATAATCCTTATGGCTAGATGAGGACCTTTGTTTATCATCTGTTAATAGCTACAAAAGAAGCTCTCAAGACCTAATCGAGAATTTGTTTGGTAATCGAAGGTCAAGCCTCAGAGCCTCAAGACTTAATAATTTGCAATGGAGTAATGAAGTGGCCAAACTCCAAACTAAAATGACTGTATTCATGGGCTAGGTAGTAGTAAGGTGACTTATATCTGATATCTTTGTTTCTAACCAAATAACAACTTTGACCTTTAAATGACCATGAGCCCTGACTCTAATCATAAACCTTTAACCCTAACTCTAAAATTTTCCATGCATAGAGTACCATTGAAGAGAATTATGATAATCAAAAGAAATTTGCGCTTTGACAAAAAGTAAAGCTCTATTATTTTCTCTAAAGGATTTAAATAGTAAATTAAACCCTAACTTATAAGGACAACATTGAAGAACTTCATCATAATTTTACAACTACCCTTTCCATTTCCATTAACAAGTTCTCTTCAAGGTGTCCCATAAAAGAATAATAGAAACAAATCCAACCCTTTGCATGATAAAGAATGTAAAATTAGGAAAATCCATTAGGATGCTTCTAATGAGCCCTTAAAACTCGATAAGATCAATAATGCATAAAGCCCCAATTAAAAGAAAAAAAGATACTATATCAAATAAAAGGCAAGAGAAACTTCACAACTATACAAGTTGATCCTAAGAAGTTCTCGAGCCAAATTCTAAAACGCAATACTAAAGAAAACAATATGATTCCCCTAAGGGATCGGAATTACTACCTTAAAAGTTCTTACGAGTTCCCTCAATGCTATGGACACTCCATTCCTATTGTCCCTACAAAGGAAGAAGTTTTTCTTTAGAGGGTATAGAGTTCGGGTTAAGCAACTCTAAATGGGAAAGCTAAGGACATTGACTACTACCAAGTCAAATTTTAAAACCTGAGGGGCCAATCCTCATCCTTCATACAATAAGCTCTTCAATTTAGGGCACTAAGTAGCTTCCTAAACCCCCGACACAAAGCCTCATTGTTCCTATTTCTTAAAATGGAGATAAAAAAATATTCCCTCTAATTATAGGACCATTATGATTACCGGGATTTAGCCAAGCTTTTATGGAATCATTTTGGAAAGAAGATTAGCATTTGGCTAGAAAGTCATGGTAAAGAGCTAAAGGCCGTGCCTGCTTTTAGGAGATATCATTCAACTCAGGACCATCTTGTTACCTTAGGATCACGTGCAGGAGTTCCCGCAATACTAAAACCAATCTTTTTTGTTTTGTTGACTTTTAGGAAATCTTTTGACATGGTTCCTGTGGAAAAACTTTTGGAATAGATTGAAGAGATAAAAGTGTCTTGAGTTGAGGGTCGGCCAATAAGGATGTATGAGAACGCTATTGCTAAGCTTTAAAACACTGAGGGTTGGTCAAAAGAGATTAACTTAATATCGAGTCAAACAAGGTTGTCCCTTTGTCCCCTACCCTTTTTTTGGCATATACATTGATGGGAAGAATGTTTGGAAAAAGGTGTTGTGTTGGCCCTACACTCACCGGTATAGCCATCAATCTTCTCCTTTATGCCAACGATATCGTTCTTATGGCAAGGACTCCCATGATCTTGAAAACTAACCAAGAATCCTCAAGGATTTTTGCTCCAATATGGGTATGGACTGTTAATACTAATAAGACTAAGGTCATGATTATTAAATCCAATAAGATCCCTTTATGATAATTCTTGTATATGACAACAACAACTTGAGGAAGCGAATTCATACAAATATCTTGAATTGATATTCACCACAAGCTTAATTGGAATTATAGCATTGAGAAAAGGATTATTGGGGATGGAAAGCTTATTATGGGCTTGAAAAAACAATTGTAAATCGTACCTGAACTTTGGAGTTGGGATAAGAAGAAACTCATATTTGAGACTCTTGTTACACCTGCTATTCTTTATGGATGGGAAGGCTGTGGTATCTCTTGGGAATCCTAGAGAAAGATAGAGCAAATACAAAAGAATTTTGTAACCTATAATCTCAAAATTAAAGGAAATACCTATCCCATCCTCCTCAGAGAAACTAGCCTCTCTCCCTATTGAGAGCATGCATATGACTAGATACCTAATGTATAAGAACAAAATAAACAACATGGAAGAAAAGAGGCTACCTAAAATTGCTTCCAAATCAAGTCATAACCAAATTCATCACTCAAGCTTAGGATGGCATAAAGATGTCTAATCTTGGCTAAACTATTGGGAATAATGGAAGAAACCATTTTTACGTATCAAAGATACTATTAAAAAAAAACGGGCCAAATCAAAATTTAAGGAAAAATGTGGTGTGATAAAGAGTTAGAGGAAAAGGAAATTAAGGTATTATAAAGATGTAATCAACCCTAATCTAGCGGATCAAAATTATCTATCTGTTTTGTCAAGGGTAAAGAAAAAATAAGCATTGCTAAGATAAGAACAAATTTCAATTAGCTCCATAGTGAAACCGTATGCTGGTCAATTCCTAAAACGCCAAAACACCATGGGATGAAATAATATGTCACCTTTGTGACACTAAGAAGGTTGAAATGAAAAACACTTTCTCTTAGATCGTCTGTTCTATACCCATATTAGATCTCACTTTCAAATATTGATCACACTACCAACCTTCCTAACCTCTTAACTCAACAAAAGTATGGTGATCTTGGAAACCTTCTCTTAATGCTTTTCGAGCACAGAAACAAAATTCTAAAGAATCACAAGTAATCACTTACCCTCTTAAGGTCCGATAGACCAATTAGGTCTTAGACGTTAATCATCATCATCATCATCATCATCAATAATAAAATAAAATTATAAATATAATAATGAAAATGACAAATGATTTAAAATAAAATTTTCAATATTTTTTTTTTGTAAAGTAAGAATTTATATTACATCCAAAAGTTTCAGTCATGTACATAACTTGAAGCAAAATTAGGGCTTCCATTAAAAGGAAACCATCCGAGGTTCGTAAAGTTTTCATAGTTTGATATATCGTCCCAGAACTGAAAGTTGGGCATCTGAAATTCAAAGAACCGCATCTAAAAACTGACCCACTAGAACAAAATAGTCTATCATCACAATTAACTTAAACAAATAAAGGAAAACATTGGTAAATGATCTATTGAACATAGTCGTGACTTAGGGCACTTGAGTTGGATTTGCCTGGATTTGATGAAGGAAGTCGAACATGAATTTGAAGGAGTATTGCATCTTGCCCCTAGAAGAACTATTCTAGATGATAAGGAACATTATGCACATGAGCGTCATGAGCATTGAAATACGATGGTTCATGAGTTCAATGCAAAAGGTGAGTTCTTCCATCTTATGTCGAATTTCAAACAACATTTGTTGCATGAACTCTATCACCTACCCATTGCTTGAAGGACTCAAGCTCTGGCTACTCTCAGACTCCTCTGAGATCGAATTCAGGGATGGGGTTCCCTTGCTGCTTCAATCGTGGCTCATTGAACTATTATTGGGGGATTTTCCCCTGGCGAACTTCCTACTGGTGGTCGAGGCAGGGAAATAGGAATGGGGCCATAGCCCAGGGAACATCCTTCCATGTCAAACCATTCCACATGACAAACCCAATCATCATATGTTACAGGTGGTTGTTGTATTCTATTGGAGCCTTGATTCTCTTTCATCAAGGGTCTATCCATCTAAGCTCGACGAGTTTTACTGCCACAACTGAAACAAACCCTCTGTCACACCATAATGATTTCCCTAGCATACACTTCTCTATTTCCTCTACTAGAGGAATGTTTCCAATTATGTCGACAATCACACCATAATTACTTCCCTAGCATACACTTCTCTATTTCCTCTACTAGCATACACTTCTCTATTTCCTCTACTAGAGGAATGCTTCCAATTATGTCGACAATCACACCATAATTACTTCCCTAGCATACACTTCTCTATTTCCTCTACTAGAGGAATGTTTCCAATTATGTCGACAATGTTTCCAGTTATGTCCATGCTTTGGAAGTATCTTGTCCTCCATCGCTAATATCGGCACATCGAGAAACATTTCACCTGCAGTACCATGTCGTTAATCCCCATTTCAAAGCTATTGCAATCCGTATAGTGTGGGAGGAATGGTAACATGAATTTCAAGGAGATTAAAGACGTGTGTTGCCAGGTGTACGATCCTCCCGATTGATGTGTAATGCCTCTCACATTGCGAATGACACCCCACACATGCAAAAAATTTAAGTATATTAATTAAAATGACTTAAATGATTTTATTATATAATTAAAATTTTTAAAAAATATGTTAAATATAAAAATCATATAAAACAATTCACAATTAAATGAATAATTTATTATAATAAATTTTGCAACCATAAATTTAAAAACATAGACATAAATTAATTTTATGTTTTATATTAAATAATTCAACTCAAATATTCTTAAGTACATCTTTCATTATAAAATTGGAAAACGTAGATAACACAAATGTTTTTATTTATGATTATCAATATATGTATTAAAAAATAAAAATTAAATTTTCCAATACTCTGAACAAGCACCGTCACTGTGGTTCTTCTGCCATGCTCTGAACAAGATAATCTATTACATGACCTTCCAAAAAAAATACAAAATTAGAATAATAAAATAAATTTAAATAGTATATAAATTTATAATGATAAAATAAAATTTTAAATATATTAATAAAAATAACTTAAATGATTTTATAACTATAAAATATTTTTTTAATATATTTATGAAAATGATTTAATTTATTTTATATTACAATTAAAATTTTAAAAAATAAAAAAATATAAATATCATATAAAATAATTCACAATTAAATGAATAAGTTATCATAATAATTTTTATAGCCATACATTCAAAAACAATATTAATAAAAATCAAGATTCCATTTATAACTATAATATAATATTATATAGAGATAGTGTAAACAATAATAAAAAATAATGGACAACAATCTCTATATAATATAATTATATAAAATATAATATATTATAATACAATTATATAAAATGTAATATAATACAAAATATATTATATTATATTATATAGACCAATTAAATCTTAATGAACGTTAATCATCATCATCATAAAATATAATATAATATAAATGGAATCTCTCTATTATAATTATATTTTCAATTTAATATATAGCCTAATCCTATCTCTATACCTTAATCCTAACTCTATATAGTATAATATAATATATACCCTACCCCTAATATCTAGTATGAAATGCATTATTTTGTTTATGTTGAGGGCATTCAAAACAACATAAATATTTTAGCTATATTTTAATTATTATTTAATCTTTAAATCTATATCTCGTAAATTAAATATTCGAGTTATATTTTAATTATTATTTAATTTCTACATCTATAGTATAGATCATCCATTCACGGTTACCGTGAGCACTATTTTGGCCTAAGCATCTATAATGAGGACTACATCCATGTCGTTCCACTTATAAATAATGGAGAAACGTTTAGTTAGATACTTAGGATTGTGTGCTTATATAGGAGTTAGATTATATTTTCTAGTGGTTTGTTCAAACTCCTTAAACTCAATGTATTCCTTTATATTTATGTATTTTTTTATTGTGGAATTCAATGAAGTAAGCGGTGCTTTGGCTATCTCCAGGTGTATCCTATATCACTTGAGAGAAGCGATATTCATTCATTCAATTCGTCTTTCCTTTTTTCAAGTTGGTATCAAAGCTCAGGAAAGAGTTGAGTCTATGTTGTGGTTGAGATAATGAGGGATGGATCTGTCAAGACAGTGTGGCATACAGAAGATCAGTGATCGGTGTATTGTGGCGTGGAGTTTTGTTTGTGTAAATCTTGCAGCTTTGTGGTGGATCAACGCACCCCACAATAGGGAGAAAATACGCTGGTATTGAAGAACTCTTTCCAATCCAACTCAGGTCAGAGATGTCGACAACTGCGCTGGTGTGAAGGACACAAGGGTTTCGTAATGTACATATGTTATGGGACTTATCGGTAAATGAGGACATAAACAGATCTCCCTAGATCCACCTAGATCTATAACAAAACATAACAGAACATGATGCTTTCCCTAAGATCTAATCATTGAGTTTACTATCTAGCAAGAGATGGGAAACATACCATTTAAATATCATTTCCTCTTGCCATTGTCATCCTAGATACAATCCAATGCTCCTGTGATATTGGATCTGTAAGGGAACACAAGCCAACCAAAGTGAAAGCAATAATATACTCAACGAGAACCTATGTATGTGATCAAGGAATCATCTAATAAAACGAGATGAGTTTTATGGGAAAGAAACATATCATTGTATTATATAATAATGAAAGTGGAGATTACAACCAAAGCCTTGATGTTGCAGGGTCCCCTTCTGATAACCCTTTTCTCCAACACACACACTTGCTCCAATCTTGAATGAAGAAGATCCACAATGGTTTGATGAACTAAAATGAGGCTCTCAAGAATGATCCAAGGCAGAATTCTCCATACAATTTTAGCCAATTTAACTCTCAATAGTCTTACTTTCTTTCTTAGCCTTGATTACTTAACCTTTTCCATGAGAAATCCCTCCTTATATAGGGGAAAGAGAGATGGTTAAAGATATTATAATGATCCCACCAAATCAGAGAAGCGAGTAGTATCCCAACCATACGGATGCCACCTCATCTTCTAGAATATCCCCTTCTAGAACTTTCGTGAAGCTCGACTTTTTCTTATCCTTTTGACATCGTCACACCCTAGCTGTAGAGCAGCCTATGGAGACGTCACAAACCAGTTTTAGGGAAGAGTGCGATGACCAGGCATCGTCTCATCCTACTTATGATGAAGCCTATGATGACCTTCCTTAACAGGTTTTTTGAGAAGAGAAAGTCAGTCACTTTCCTCATGAAGACAAGACATTTTGGGAACATACACACATGTTGTCAATGGATCACTAAGATGAAAAAAATAATGTGTAACAAAATGGCCCCCAAAGTATGAGACTGGAACTCGTGACAGCCGAAATACTTTGTAGAATGTGTGTGTCGGAAACAAGGGGTGCATCAGTCGGGAACCTGCATACAGTCAAGCATCAGCATAATAATATACCATTGTCCGAGGTAGGCATTCCCATACTCAGATTACAAAATATCAAATGAGTCATGGCCACCAAATATACACCATAGATCCATGTCAATGTGAAACTTGCATAGCCACCTAGAATACACTGTGGATCTATGCACTAAAATGAATCAAATTCGAACATAGCCACGAGATATACAAAGTGGACCTATGTGCCAATACAAATCATGAATACTCCGTTGAAACCTGGACCAGAATGGTATGACCCAGAGTCTTCATTTTCATCGTCCCTTAGTACGAATCTAACCATGAGATTACAGGTGTTGAAGTCGAACATGGTAGAAACCACTTGATTATCGGTCAATGATGAGAACCGTTAACAAGTGCGAGGGAAATCACCATTGATGTAAATGACTCCCAAGGTACCCCAGTAAAATCCAACGAGTGTGAATAAAGGAGTTGAAGTTGAACACTCAAGGTGATCCTCCAATCAGGGGCCAATGATGTGAACCCACTATTGAAAGTGCAGAAACTTGCCATTGAGGCATGCAGGCTCTAAGGCACTGAATGATTTCTAACTCTTGTTCCTGGATAATGAGCTAAGATCGACAGGAAAAGAATCGTCACAAGAGGGCCTTGATGTATCCCCCATAAATGACACGAAATAAGTAATAGATTTGAGATAGATCAGAGTATGAAATGATTCAAAATTGACATAGGGAAGACCAACATGGTAGAAAAATTATAACTGCATATGGTCGACTCGATAGGAGGATTATTAAGGCTGGACTTCTCTTGAACATATGAACGACACTACAATAGTATTGGAGGCATTGACTCAAGCAGGACCCAACATATACACATGAGGATGGTCGAATGAGAGATGAATGGATTTCCCAACCCATATACAATGATGAAGGGTGGCGTCATGTTCAAGAGAGACTATTACTACCACTAAAATGGATACAAAGACACATTTCTTTCCCAAATTTTGCCCCACCATTTCTGGTGAGTACCTCTTTATTTTTACGCAATCTTGAGGAGGATAACATATGCTTGTTAATGTAATCTCATCCTCCAGACGAGTCCCTCAAAGTACATTTAACGAACCCTAAGAAGGAGTGGTTCGGTTCCATATGGGTCTTTCGATGTTTGTTTAACGAGTCCAAAGAGAGAAAATTCGAGGGTTTTTCATGTTTAGAGAGTCTGAAAAACACTTAAAGAGGACTCCACAAGTTCCTTTTTTGTAAGTTAATTTGATGAGACCGAAAAAGTGATAATCTACTACCCATCAAATGTTTTATTCAAATATTTTTACGAGCGTGAAAAGAACAAGGTCGCTCGACAATCTTTTCATTTTTACGGAGCATGAAAAGAGCTTAAAGGATACTCCATGGGTTTCATTTTTCGTGTTACCATTACAAGTATGAAAAATAGAGAAAAGTATAATTGGCTACATTCTCATTGATCTATGAGCACGAGAAAGAGAAAAAACTAAGCTCAGAGTTTTTCCTGAAAAACTCTACAAGGATCTGTACATGCGACAAATGTATAAAAGAAAACCAAAAGACGTATCCTTGTTCAATATTCCACTTCTATATTTCTCACCTGCGAAAAATTAAACACTTTCAATGTCATTAGAACTTTAGGGTTTAGATGAAATACATAAAATAATATAAAATATGATCGGAAAAGTAAAAAAGTTAATAAATATGGGTAAAAACTTATTTTTACTATTTCATTGTTACTCCATCCAAAATTTCTTCCAAAACCTCCATTTTACCTCAAACTTCCATTGCGGATTGCGGGAGGCACAATTGATCATTTGACGAATGGTCTCCGCTAAACAAGTAATTTTCATCTCTTTCAACTTTTCATGGATCAATTGTTTCTTTTCATTGGTTGGAAATGTCTTTTTGAGTTAATTTTTTAAGGGGCTCCGCACGTGGAGGTCGTCACAGGTGCCCTATATCATTCCTTGCGATGACCTAGGGTCATCGCAATCAGCCTTAAGGCTAGACTGCAATGTCTCCTCTTTGTACGAGTCTTCTAGCCTGCGACGTGCGCAATTCAATTTTTTTTTTTATATGTATTTGCCAATAAAAAGTTTCCAGGGAGAAGATGAAGGTGCTAATCCCTATTTTATGTTCCATTTCAGGTTTTCTATGGTAAGGATGTTGGAATGGCGAAAAAGAGAACATGAGGATGAATATTACTTTGTCAGGAATGACCCGGGAACGGTAAATACCCTCCGGCAGTGTGGACTGCTAAATTTCTTCAAGTTCCAGGGCATGAGGGCCTAGTTGAGGTTGTTTGAATACTTAGTTCACATGTGGGATGTGGACTAGTAGGTATTCTGTGTGGGGACTCACATTCTTGTGATAGATATCGAGGATATCTACTTTTTGACGGGGTTATCTCATCATGGGGCTCGAGTTACACTGATAGGTAGCAGAGGAGGTGGGGAACCTATGAGCCACTATATCAATGCACATTGTGTGCCTGGTAACCAGAAGCATAGAGGAAAATTCGCTCTAAGATATTCCTGTGACTTACCCTTACGGACTATCCTCTACACCATTGCATGCATGGCAGGGAGTGAAGCTCCCCATATAGATCTTCAGAGCTATTTCTAGTATGCGCTGGAATGCATGGAGCCCCAAGTTTTCAACTAGAGTGATGGGGTTCTCAGAAGCATGAAAAAATAGTTGACCAAGTGTAGGAGAGGTGACTTGAAATAGTTTGGATACGGGTCGATTTTGGTGTCCTTCTTGGACAGGGTTCCAAACTTGCGCCTATAGCTAGAGTGGGGAATACCTTCCCCACAAGATCCAAGAATGAAGAGGTGGGTCGACCTCATGGCATGACATGTGACTGGTCCTATCATCATGTATAATGATGTTTTATTTGATTGGTTGAGGCCCCATATGATTATGGTAGACGACTACGCATATGTCGGCTTAGACTTTCGAGGTGATCCAGACTTGTTTCTTCCTGAAGGTTCTCAATGGGGGAAGATAGGTAAGAAGTACATTTTGTTTTTATAATGTTTTTTGTGATTTTTAATATGAAATGTTTTTATGTTCTTTATCTGATGACTAACCAAAAATCTCTTTGATGATGCAGATGTGGGACCTCATCAACCTCCAGGTTCATCCCCCATCCAGAGGAGAGGAGAGAGAGTCAAGGTAGAAAGATTAGTCGTTGCTGACTACGAGGCTATAGAACAAAACTTGGAGGGGTTAACGATGGACGTTCCAGATGCCTATATTGACGATATCTCAAGGCATTATTAGCACCACACAGTGGGTGTATCTAATTCCATCAGTCGACTGCTCCGTAGAGTAGCACAAGTAATCGCTTGTTATAGAAAGCAACATCCTTGATGCTATATTTGTATATGAAGCCATGTGCTTCACATTTTTGATATTTTGGTCTTCAGACAAAAACATTTTTTGTAAAAAAAATTATCATTATATATATATGAGGCTTCTACCGGCTTACTTGTTGTATATACAAAGTGTGATTGAATTTTATAAATTTCTCAAATTCCTGTCTAACACATAAATAGTCAATGCATATGTCAATGTATTTAGACATCTAGGAATGTGTTTATATTCAATGTAATCAAAATAACGTTCCAAGAGGCGAATTCATAAATATACCCTTAATGACGTAGGAATTTGAATGGAGTAGACGTTACTCAATTGTATGACTACTAACTGTGAATTGAGTCGTACAATAAGATGACAGATTCCAAGAGACACAACATTAGTCAATAATTCGATGATTGCATTGTATTCTGTGATATTGTTAGTTGCACGACCAAGGAAAAAATCACGTAAACTAACCAATTCATCTATAGGTGCATAGATTGCCCAAGCGACAGATGCTAAGTTTTGAATACTATGACTAGCACCATCAACAAAGCCAATGTAGGGTAGCGAAGACATCGACATCTAGAAACCAAGCACAATGCAAGGTAAGAAGATGAAGGTCAAAACCAAACAATGAAAAAGCACACAAGAGTATGATACACTAAAAGTACAAGAACTCATGCAAAAATGACATAAGCATAGTACTTATTTAAGTAAATCCCATTTTGGGGCTCACTCAGAGGGATTCCATCATAATCGACTAGCTCATAAGCTACCTTCTCCAACACACGTTTGGCAATGTAAGGACCTCGACACATGGCCTTGAATTTACCAGCCCCTAGCAAATCATGATCCTTCTCTTAGAAGAGAACTAGATCACCTTCAGAAGAAACACATGGCTTGACATGCTTGTCGTATGAATTCCTAACATCGTGTGCCAGGTTGTTTTATGAATTCCTATCATTCGTCGAAGCATAGTAATGAGAACTTTGTTGATTCCTTCAACCTGGCCATTGGCATGCGGATAATAGGGGGTTGAGTTTTCATGACGAAGACCCAACTTTTCAGTAAGTTTAGACATCATAAAATTCCAAAAATGACCACCGTGATTAGTAATGATAGCTTGAGGGATACCAAACCGAGTAATGATATGATTGAATATGAACAATTCTGCAATTCTCTCGGTGTTATCAAATGTAGGCATCGCCTCGTCCCATTTAGTGAAGTAATCCACAACTACAATGATGTATCCATGCCCCCCGACCGAATGAGGGTTACATGTCATGAATTCAATGCCCCATTTGGAAAATGGACCAACAGAAACTACAGGATGTAAGGAAGCACGATGATATCTTATCTTGTTATGAAAAGTTTGGCAGGCCTGACATTTCTGAACAGTCATGATGCAATCCTTAAACAAAGAAGAACATAAATAAACCTATCGTAAGATCTTTTGGGTAGTGGCATACCCATACATATGACTACCACATGTTCCGGAGTGACAACCATTCAAATCTTTCTCAACTTCTTCGTAAGTAAGACATCGTTGAAAAATGGAACCAACACCACAGGAGTAAAGAGTATCACCAAGAATGATATATTGGTGGGCTTGATACCATATACGACGACGATCCGTACTAGATAGATCAGGCTGAAAAGTTTGAGTCTAGAGATACATAATGATATATTCATACCATATTTCATCAGAGCTGATTATAAAAAGGGATTCATTAGGTAAGGAATCATTTGCCACATTTTCTGTCTCAGTGGCTGGAAAGTCACATATCAGTTCAGAAAAAACCAAATATTTCTTAGACTTAGTGCGTTCAAACTCCAAGTCAAACTCCTGAAGAATTATTATCCATTTGGAGTACTTTCCCCCTAGAAATGTTTGGGTGAGGGTGTGTTGCATAGGGTTGCAATTAGAAATAACAGTGATTCTACATAATAGGATATAATGACGAAAACATTTTACAGCTTGAACGGTTGCCAAGGCCAGTTTCTCCACATGTAGGTATTTGGTTTCGGTAATGTTGACGGACAAATTTGACTTGTCGTCAACTAGAAGAATAGATCTGGTATGGGGTTGTCTAAATAACCCAAGCCGTTTGGTGTAACCTATTCTGACGAGTTTAATGGCTCTATTAGCCAACTAGGGTCCTAAAGATAGAAAAATGAAATAAACTAACTAAAGAAAAGATTCTAACAATCAACACAATAATTACAAATATTTATCTAAGATTGTGAATATACAAATGATTATGAACAGTTTATATACAGTTTACAAGGTTTGCATGAAATCTTGTGAAAATGATTGTTTGATAAAGTTTATGAATCAAATATGAACAACACTTCTTTTTGGATTTTTTTTTTAAAGATATTAAATGAATAAATACTAAATGAATACGATTGAAACAGTGACACAAAAATAGTCAAAGCTAATTAATGTAATCATTGTTTCATTCATAAACAACTTAACTAAATAACACATAGAATAATCTGTAGCTGATCAACAAAACTGGTATTATCTTTCTATGTTGTATGATCTCATGCATGTACTGTTGTTAAGGGAAACCTATAACAGAACAATACTAGCACTTCCAGAATACATTCAAAGAAGTGTTTGATATTGGAGTAAATTAATAACAATAGGAAGAAAACTAATTAAAAATCATGTGATCTTAAGATAATCAATATTTAAGAACGAAAGAAAACTAAATTCTGAGTATTGATATTATCCATCATTTAAAATTAGAAATAAATTCCACAATAATCAAATGGTCGATTGATCACACATAAAAAATGGAATAAGAAATTATGGACAGCATATAACATTCAGTAGTATGAAAACATCATATGATGACAAGCTAAAGCTAAAATCAACCATAATAACATTCTCATAATACAACAGTAATGAAAGAACAAAATAGAATAAGCATCACATAGGTCTAAAGACAAAGATGAATTGCTTTCTCATATTCTTTCTCAAAATCACAAGCCCATATTATAGTCCTGGAAGAATTTTTAAGATAATAGACTCTTCAAGATTAAAAAAATTAATACATAAATGATAACAATTAACCATGTATTGATAAAATAGACTAACGTTAATTTAAATCAATGCATAATCAGTTATTCAAAGAATATGAAGATAATATAATGAAAATAAAACCATTTTACTCACAGGACAAAAGCCATTAAGCAACCTGGAATTCCATATTCTTCTTTGAAAATACTCGTCCATTTTCCCAAAGATTCCAACCATCCATTACTCCATTTGAAAAGAAGAAAAGTTTACAAAATAAATAATATACAAAATAAAAAGGATTAACATCCTCCTCTCCAATTCTTGGATCCCTTTGGTTCTGAACTTTCTCATAAATTTATATAATGAATGAACAGTCTAGGTGTCACTATTAATTTTCACCACCTAAAATTTTCCTCATACAAAGACATTAATATCTCTCAAATCATGCATGTTTTTGGGGAAAATTCTACATAGAAGGTAAATGGGTCCATTTGGGTTCTGGGTTTTCAACCGTTTTTTCAAATTCCTCACGGTTGGGCTGAAATCAGTCCTGGAAAATCACATATCTGATCTTGACGCCTTTCCAAATTTTATCTGTTGTTGCTCATAAAATTATTTGTAGCAATCCAATATTATTTTTGGATCAATCATTTTGAATGTATTTGGATAATAAAATCAATCCATGATCAGATCCGTATCAAATATTTGATAATAGTAACCTGTGAAACAAAAAGAAACCTAAATTAATAACCTAAAAATTGTGAATAAAACAAAATCTAGAACAATAAAATAAAAAATGAATTTAAACTAACTATAAGTTCTAAACAAACATTGTTTATATTTTCCTTTCAAATATGAT
>SNQJ01S0045451.1:77815-97304 GCA_010110895.2 Picea sitchensis
CGCCAAGCCCAACAAGAACGTTGAAGAGACAGAAACATCCACATCATTTGTAGAGAATGAAGAGAAGCACTCTACATTGCTAGAAAAGAAGAATGAAGAAAATAGAAAGAGTTATGCAGAAGTACTGAAAGGAAGGAATCATGGTCAACCAGAATCTAAGAAAACTATTGAATATACATCTTCAAGAATACCATCCATGTTCAAGCCACAAAGAATCTTCAATCATGATCATTGTTGAAACATATATTTTTTCTAAACTTTAGACTTAAATAAGTTTAATTCTTGTTTAAATAAAGACAAACACGCACTTGGATATCAACATTCATGGAGCCTTCCGTTTAATACAATGATCCTAAATGCTTAAAAGTTATGGAGCCGCCCACTAGTTGAAAAGTCAAATCACTAAATACAATCTTCAAAATGTCGGGTCTCAAGGTTTCGCAGACCTAACAGTCCAACATGTAATGAATCTCAATGTCCCGACATGCGAAATCGCGGAACTGCGATAAGTTTTAAGCCATGTTAATTAAAGAATTAAAAATGATTAATGCAAATTAATCACACCACGACTTCGTGATTTGGGGATCCATGCCTCGAGCGATCACCAAAGTCTCGATATACGAAATTAAAAAAAAATAAAAAATTAAACCGGGTTAATTAAACAATTAATAATGATTAATGAAAAATAAATCTTATCGCAACTTTGCGTTTCAATAATCCTATCTCGAATGAAAACCTGAAATCCTGATACCCGAAGTCGCGAAACCCGTAATTAATCATGATTAATTAAAACGTTAAACATGATTAATATTAATTAATCAATCACGATTTCGCGATTTGGGAATCTTAGCTTGAATTGAAATAGGTTAACCCGGGACCTGAAACCCCGAAATGGATTAAGGTAAACATAATTAATCAACGTATAAACTCGATTTATTAACAAATAAAACATTTTTATTTTACCGTTGAGTTTATGCTGATTGCGATACGGGTGATTTCAAATTTCTTTTCCAATCATGAAAATTGACCATTAATGTTATTAAATGACCAGCCTGGGGAAATGATTTCAAATAATATCCTATGTTAATGCCCAAATATTTTTATTAAAATAATTAAACATATTGTCAGTGAAGGTATACGCAGGTCGAGGCATCTAAGGCAAGAAAGATTTTTTCATTTTAAATTACATTCACGTTTTGGTAGAGCTTGCTTAACAAGATACTCAGTCATGTGCATGTATTGTGACAAATAACATGTTTTTAAGAACTGCTACCATGCCTCCATGAAAATAAGCTAAAGAAACTAGTGAGAGTTCAGGACAGAGTTCAGAGGTTATCTCAGACACCTCACCCATAAGTATAAACACAATTAAAACCTGGATGAATGTATTCAACATCCTACAGTACGAGCTGGTAAACTACCCTGATGATTCAAGTGACAACGAAAAGGAAGACTTATTTACCAAATACAATACTATTGCTCCGGGAGAGATGCATAAGGTAGCAACAAGTCCGAGTCTTTTTCCCTACAATGACATGATTAAATGGGCACTGGATCATGTGGATATCCCAACTAGAACTATTTTCAATTCTCAGAGGGTAGTTGTTGGGTCATTTCGGCCGGAACACATACATGTGATGTATAAAATGTCTTCAACATCAAAATTCATTTACAATGTCAATTTTCTAGAGAATTTTAGCAAGAAGGAGTGTGATCAATATGGAAAGAATCTTTCTAACTTGATTAAGGACTAGTGCTCATGCCCCGAAAAGTTCAGAGCCGATTCTCATGTCATATACTCAATCTCATCGCTAGAACCACAGTTCATGTATATAACCATGATGATGTGCAGACTTTATGGAAAAGAGAAAAACACCCATTTCTTTCTACCATGGGCACCCATTATACACACAGTAGCAGAATGTTATTCTTTCAAATAGGTTAAGATGTTGTCGGACAGTCTAACTAGTGAAATTACATAATACCAGGAAAAGAAATCCAAGGGGAAATCAACTTCATTTTACATGTTAGCTTATATCATGGACGCCATTTGTTTCATGACACCTTTCCCACTAATGGGCTGGATCTGGACTCCAGATAATGCAAAACCAATTCATATTTATCATTCAAAACTCTGGGAAGACAAGGTGAAGGATTTATTTTATGAAATCTGTAATTGGGTAGAGGTGTCGATGCACATTACTATTTTTGGTCACTCACCTCCTAGAATTTTAAACACAGTTGTGGCTAACCCGGATAAAGTGGAAGACTGGTACATCGAGGAACACTTCTCTTATATCTGAGTTTTCGGTTGCTTAGTTCCCCCATATGCTTTACCACAATTTTTACCAGACCGACTAGTGTGCCGCGAGGTCACATGACAAACTGTACTCAAGGGAATTAGCAAAGAGCTCAAAGTAGTACAGAAAAAGGTATGGCCATCTTTTCCCTTACAGATTGGTGCATTTTATTTATTGGATTTCAGACACTCCAAAGTGGAGGTTGCGGCCTTAGAAGAAATAAAACTGGTTAATATTGAATTTAAGAAGCACGACCAGCAGAAGGTTGTGGGTAACCATATGGCCAGTTGCAATCTCAAAAAGTATGAACATGAAGAATCCCCTCAGGACGAAATGTTCTGAGGGGTGATATCATACCAAGACGTTTTGAGTCGAGTTCGAGCTCTATTACCTAATAAAATGATTGATTTTTACAACTTCCAAAAACACCGAATAAGTAGTCTTCCAAAATTATTACAAGGGGAAAACCCAATTTCCCCTGCTACACAGTAAATAGAGACCCATAATCCAGAAGTTGGAAGCTCTAGAAAATGAGAAGCGCCCGAAAACTCAGAGAAATCTGAGATCTTGACTCATAAAAAATATATCTCGACGACAAAGATATCTGATGACCAGGCCAAGTATCAATCAGAGACAATAATAAAGAAAGGAGAAGATAGGCCACTGTCTTCATCAACTAAATCAACTACAAATGGAACCGGAAAACAATTATCTACAGAAATCGACAGCCCCATTTAGGTTGTCATGCCATTGCAATTCACCAGAGTAAACCCTAATGCATAGGTAATACTCATAGGAGATCTCATGCCCATCCCTATTGAAGAGATACCTCCTTCCGATTTATTTTTCAGTAAGAAGAGGAAAGTTGTGGTGAAGAAGGAAATACACTAGAAAGAAGGTGTGGCCGCCAAAAAGCACAGAGTATTATTCGATGGACAAAATTTAGGAGAAGAAGACTTTGTTATAGAGGTAGCAGGCTCTTTGGGATCTTTTGCAATAGATAACCTGTTCTTAGTTGATAATCTGAAAGAAAAACTGAAGAAGAAGAATCAGGTGATAAGTCAGTTTCAAAATCAAATAAAGACTACAGTAAAGAATGTCATAGATGAAGTCAATAAATGGATTGAACAAGATATAGCTAGTGATAAGCAAGAAATCCAACTGCTCAAGTTCAGTCTTGACGAAATGCACAAGAATATGTAAGTGAGCGAAAGACGGACTATCCAGCAAGATGAGTTGATAAAATAATTACAAGACAAGGTCAGTTCCAATGAGAAAATATTTGTGGATATAACACGGTTTCAAGCTCAAGCATTGGAAGTGATAAAGAAACTGGAAATAGCTCAACAAAGCCTGCTCTCTAAAGTAAAAATCGTCCAAAATCATTTTCAGGTGATGGATGAAGCGTTAAGTAATTTTTTTTAAGAGAGAGAGAAGCTATCATTTCCTGGACTTCCTTCCAAGAAACGGTCATATCATCAGCAAACGAAGGAAGAGATATGGCTCTGGATTGTCCATTTAGGAGCAAACCAGAGGCAATATTATATTGAGGACTTGGGAGTCAAACATAGCCGAAGGTAGGAAAATGGCTAAGGAAATGAAAGAATCTTGTGAAGAGGTTTTTTGTTTACTCAACAAAGGATTACTAGGCCTTGATAAAGAAGACAACTTTAGAATACTAGGTTAGATTGATATAGCCAAACATCAACTCGACATTAAGACAAGTATGGAAGAAGCCCAAGCTGAAATAACACAAATAAAACAGGCTGGTATTGCTCAAATATATAGATGGATGGTGAAGCCTAATACACAACTACAGTCTATCATTTCAGAGGATAGAAGAATAGAAGAGAGATTGCCTCAGTTGGAAAAGAAATTATACATTTTTTAGGCCAATAACATAACAAAACCTTCGAGGTTGGTAGCTCAATTTGTGGGTAGATGCATCAAATGTATTGATCAAGGAAAAGGTAGTACCTCTGGAAACAAATGATATAATCTGTGTACATTATCTATTTTAGAGCTAGAAGACAGAAAAGGAAAATCCCTATGCCAACATTACGAGAAGATCAAGAATAATGCAAGTGAAGCGTTCCAGCTTCTATATTTTGAAATTTTAGTTATTCTAAAAGATAGGGAAATTCCAACCATTTGAGGTTGAGAACTTTTGTATAAATTCATATTCGAAATAATAAACACATGTTGCTTCTTGCCGGTTGTAATTGAGAAAACTCTCCTCATTGAGGATTAATACAAGTGTAGACCAGAGATTCCACATTTTGTTCAGTTTGAGTTATGTGTTCTTTTGTCTTTTCACATTCCAGTATATTTTATATACTTCCTTGATGAATTCCTAATCACAATTTAGTACAACGTCTACTGTGGTTATATTTCATTAAGTTATCTGATAACAAACAGATTTTCCTTTGTATTGAATATTAGCAAATACAAGATCTGTGATTTAATTAGATTACTACATTTTATGCTTCATTTAAGGTTACATTTATCTATTTTCTTCTTCTGTAACAAAGTAAGATTATTTTGTATTTGATGCCTTTCTTTTTCTAACAGATTTATGTCTTTCTCTCATTACATCCAATATTTTCAAATTTAATTCAGCCACGAAAAATGACCTTTGAGTTGTTATACTATTAATTCAATTTAAGGAATTTTCTCACATAATTGAGATAGAAAAAGAAAACTTCAAAACTTTCCTTATTTCCTGATGCTTGACATTGTGCTTTAAGCCTTAAGTGAAAACTTAGGAGCAACATGTTTTTGGTGTTGTTGTCGAGGACGGAGAAATTAAGTGATTTTTCCCTGGAGAACGACATTGGTAAGTTTCTCTCTTTGATCGTGAACAAAGATTGAATACATTATAAGGATTAATTTTTATTTTTAACTTGGCGACTCCACATTTAATAAGCTAGCATTCGATCGAAGGAATACCAGACAAAACCTTGATGATAGGCAGACCACGCCTATTTCCGACCCTGGAAAATTTTTAAAACCAAGGGGATACCTTAAGAAAACCACTATGTCCACAAGTAAAGTTTACCAACCTAAAACCACACAGTCTAATGCTAAGGTTTCACTTGAACCGTTAGCTCTGCAAGAATTTTCCACCCAATTCCTTTTCGGAGGAACGTCGGATGATAGAATTGAATTTGAAATCATAAACCCCAAATTGGTTTTATCCGAGATAAAGGCCAAAACAGATTCGACTACCCCTTTTTCTAATAAAGGTAAAGGGATCATCTTGATACCTTCTTCGAATGATATTCCATCAGCTCCCGAAGTAAAGAGTCCAACTTCCCAAAGTATTTAAGAATATATCTTACACTCTTATTCGACTCCCGTTGGTTCTCTCGTTTATATATACAGCAAGTCTGAAGAACCTAGTCTTCGTCTCTCATTTCCCTACTTTCCATTTTTTCTTCCCCCTAACGGTCAGTTCCCAGAACCTCTTTCATGTCATCCCAAAGTAACTGAAAGGTCACTACACATATTTGAAAATCCCCTCTACAATCTCCAAGTCTCATCCCCTAGATTACCAATGGTTGCTACCGGTGGAGGTGTTTCCGATGGAGGTGGTGTCAGAGGTGGCGAAGGTGAAGGAGGACATGGTGCGGGAGAATGAGGAGGAGGTGTTCAAGGGCCATCCCTACCTCCTAGGATCTTCGCTAAAGTAGTTTCTAGATATGCTCCTCTAGTCCTCCCAGTTTCCCTCCATGACTTACCCAAAAACTATATCAAAAATCTACCAAACTTCACAAGAGAGGGAGACCTAACTGTGACTGAACATATAAATTTCTTTGATCAATTCGCTGATATCCTCGGCCTCAATCATGAAGATGTCTATTCAAGTCTCATGGTTTAAAACTTCAAAGGACAGGTGAGAACCTGGTTCCGAGGACTGTCGGGAGGTTCAATAGGATCATATGATGAGTTAGAAAGTGCCTTTCTCAGACAATGGGGAGAAAGAAAAGATCACCTTTATTATTTAACCAAGTTTGGAGCTTTAAGAAAGAAAAATTTAGAAACAGTTCTTGAATTCACACAAATATTTAATAAATTATATAATAAGATCCCAGTTGAGATTAAACTTTCCCAAATTGCAGCAAAAGTAACTTTCGTCAGGGATTTTGAGCCCAATTTTTCTCTATTATTGAGACAAAGGAGAGTTGTTGACCTTACTAGAATGCAAGTTGATGTTGTAGAGATTGATTCAAATATGATGGCATCGGGAAAGTTAAAAACTAAATTCAAAATGGAAAATAAAGAGACTAGACGATTTAGAGAACAAGCAGGACCCTCTGGATCTGGGAGGTACTTGGAAGATAAGATGGATGATATGGAAAAAATAATTAAACAGTTATCAAACAAAATTTTGAAGATGGAACTAGATCAATCTAAAGTAGATCATATCGCTAGAAAAGATTTCAGGAGGAACCCTAACTCCCAAATACAACAAAGACCAATTAAAAATGAAGATCAATAGATTCGGACTCCCTTTAAAAACAAAAAAAATATTGGAGGATACGACATACAAGAGTTTGAGGAGTTAGAGGAAGATATGAATAATCTTGGCAATGACTGCCAACAAACGCATCTGACGAGACAAGATTATGAAAGATATTTAAACTCAGAATACCAATTTAATAATGATGATAGCGTAAATATCACATTAGATTCTGCTTATCAAGGAATCTCCGATTATATAATGGCCGAGATCCAACAAAAGTATAATTTGAGGCCTAGAAATAGAAATATGACAACTGTCCAACCAAAGAAAATATTTTCAAGAGGGGAAGCGGATGAGGAAGCTCCCAAAGATGTTGAAAGATAGATCGTTAAAACAAAGGCTGCTGACACACAGTCTGCCAAGACAAAAGGATCAGAAACACCAGTTGCTAATACAAGAACAACGGAAATTCCTACGGCTAAAACGCAGACTATCAAAGTAAAAGAAGTTGAATCACAGACTATCAAAATAAAAGCAGTTGAATCACAGACTATGGAAACAAAAATAGTTGAAACAAAAGAGGCACATACCAATAAATTAGAAAGAAAGGAGATAAAGACCCAAACCAGAGAAGCTGATAAAACAATAGGAAATTTCAGTCTAGAAAATGAGATTAATAAGATCAAGATTCCTGTACCTTTGGTCAAACTGGCGAAAAACCCTACATATAGAAAACAAATTGCCAAAATGATAAATTTTTTGGATATTGAAAGTCAGGCCGATGTTATAAATCTAGAAGATGATAAATCGAATATAGTGTTTGGTCCATGTTTTGAAGGTACGAGAGACTCTGTCGCCCCTTTCTACATTATGCTAACTGTGCATGATCATCTGCTCCATAATTGCATGTTGGATTATGGAGCCTCCCACAATGTGATGCCTAAAGCTATCATGGATAGACTTGGTCTCTAAATTACCAGACCATATGGAGATATTTATTCTTTTGATTCGAGAAAAGTTAATGTTTGGGTATGATTAAAGATTTAGTGGTTATTCTTGCACAAATTCCTCTAAAAAGTGTTCTCATGGATGTGGTTGTTGTTGATATCCCTCCAAAGTATGGTATGATGTTATCCAGGTCTTGGGATGCTAATATTGGAGGATCCCTTCATCTTGACATGACATAAGCCACAATACCGATCTTCGGTGGACAGTTCACCCGCCTGTACAAAGAAACAAGGTTGGCATATACAGTAAGTGATCCACTGAATCTGAATAATTACCTTGTGTATGTCACAGATCGGGATTTAGGAAATTGTATACTATCGATTGATAACGATTTAGAAGAATGTATAGAAGAAATTTATACAGAAAAAGAAAAAATAGAAAAAACAAATGAAAATGTAAATAAGATTGGAGTTTGGAAAATGTATTTCGATGGTGCTTCATTATGTGAAGGAGAGGGAGGTGGAGTGTTGTTTGTGGCACCCGGGGATGATTTTATTATTCCCTTCTCTTACACATTACAGTGGGATATCGATTACACCAATAATGTGTGTGAATATGAAGTCCTGGTCTTGGGATTAGAGGCTGTCAGGAAGCTGAAAAATTGAAAACCTGATTGTTTATGGTGACGCGGAATTGATCGTAAAACAGATAAAGAAGCAGTACTAGGCCAAACAACCAAGGTTAATATCCTACATAAATTGTGCCTAGGATCTGATTGAGAATTTGTTTTCATCGTCTAATATACACCACATTCCCAGAGTTGAAAATCAAACTAAAATATCATATAGAAATGAGGCAGAGACCATCAATACCAAACAATATACAACATTGGTAGGTATTCGAAGATGATGAGAAAATCAGATAATTCTTAGAAATGGTGGACGAATTTGTTGAAACCCATATTGATCAGGAAAATCAGAATGATCTTGTTTGGATTATGTAGGAAGGTGAAGATCCTCAGGATTTTTGAAATAATATCGCAAATCATCGCATTCTTATACTAAAAAATAATCAAATCCCTAAGGGTCAGATCCCTCTGGAGAGATTATTCGATCGCAACGACATTCCCTTAAAGTCTACTTTACAACCTCAGCCTGAAGAGGTTGAATACTGTTATATAGGCACCAAGGAAACTCCTAAGCTAGTAAAAATATCTAAATACCTTCCCCCTGAAGTAAAAATCAAATATGTCGAATTTCTCGAACAGTACAAGGAAGTTTTTTCCCGGTCCTATGATGAATTAAGAACTTATGATGCCACCGTAATTGAACACAAAATTCCTCTGAATCAGGGTGTTAAACCGTTCAGGCAGAAGCTCGAAAAGATAAATCCTATACTACTGCCTGTAATAGAAAAAGAGGTAAAGAATATCCTAGATGATAAAATCATTGTTCCACTCAGATGCTCCGAGTGGGTAGCCAATCTAGTACCGATATGAAAGAAGAAGAACAAAATCAGACATTGCGTAGATTTCAGAAATTTAAACAAATAGTCCCTCAGAGATAATTATGCATTGCCTAAAATGGATCATGTATTGGAAAAAGTGGTCAGGGAAAATAGAATTTCCATGATTGATGGATTTTCAGGCTATAATCAAATTGCGATCCATGAGGATGATAAATAAAAAACCGCATTCACCACCCCATGGGGTACCTTTATGTATGAAAAAACTCCATTTGGTTTGATGAACGCAGGTGCCACTTTCCAACGAGCTATGGACATCGCATTTTTCGACTAAAGATATAAGTTCGTTGTCATTTATCTTGATGATATAACTGTATTTTCTAAATCTGATGCAGAACACCTAGTACACCTCAAGTAGACGTTTGAAAAATGTCTCAAATTTGGTTTGTCTTTAAACCCCAAGAAATCTCACTTTGCAATGCATGAAGGTAAACTCTTGGGCCATATACTATCTCATGATGGAATTAAAATTGACCTGAAAAGGGTTGAATCTATAGATACTATCAATATTGCTAGAAATCGAAAAGATATTCAATCATTCTTAGGAAAAATTAATTTTTTAAGAAGATTTATCCCAAACTTCACTGAAATCATGAAATTGATTACAGATATGCTTAAGAAAGAAAGTGAGGTTAAATGGATGACCGAAGCCAAAAATTCGTTTGAATGCATCAAGAAGGTCATAGGTGAAGCACCGGTGCTGCCAAGCCCAGATTATCTGAAAGAATTCCTAATTTTCTCATTCGCATTTGAAACCCACAATTTCTGTAGTACTCCTTCAGAAGAATGAGGAAGGGTTAGAACAACCAATAACATTCTTCAGTAAAATCCTTAGAGACACAAATTTGAGATACGATATAATGTAAAAGGAGGCATATGCAATGGTGAAGGCCCTAAAGGATTTTAGTACCTATGTACTACATTCTAAAATAATTGCATATGTACCTACCAGTTATGTTAAATATATAATGGTTCAACATGATAGTGATGGAAGGAGGGGCTGATGGCTTGGTAAAATTCAAAAATTTGATCTAGAGGTGAAACCAACAAAGCTCATCAAAGGACAGGGTTTGGCTAAGTTACTAGTCGAATCCAATTTCAAAGCACTTGGAATAAACAGCCTGCAAGAGTGTGAAGGATTTCTAGACATAGACGAATTCAACGATCAAATACCCACAACTCAAATCGAGTAGAAGTTATCTTCTTCATCCTGGTATAAAGATATAGTCTCTTACCTTATAACAGTGCTCAGGCGATATAACTCCTTCTAAATCTAGAATGTTAAAGTTGCACACAGTCAAATTTGTATCATGGATAGCTAATTATATTGGAAGGATCCTTTAGGGTTTTTACTGAGATGTTTGGTAGAATCCGAAACAGAGAAAGTGATAAATGAATTTCATGAAGGAGTGTGTGGAGGTCATCGTGCATGGAGAGAAACGACCTATAAAATCTTGAGAGTGGGATATTATTGGCCTAAATTATTTGTTGACGTGAATGCCAAAGTTAGAGCCTGTAATCTCTGCCAAATGTTTTCAGGCAAGGAGAAGCTTCCCGCATTACCTTTGGTCCCAGTTAAAACAGAAGCCATGTTTCAACAATGGGGACTGGATTTTATCGGTGAAATCAATCCACACTATAGTGTGCAACACAAGTGGATCCCGACCGCTACGGATTATTTTACAAAATGGGTAGAATCCATTCTGACTAGAAATGATATAGATTCGGTGGTGATAAACTTTTTGGAGGAAAATATTTTATCCAGATTTGGTTTTCCTCGGAAGATAGTTACAGATAATGCCCAAGCATTTAAATCTATGGCGATGGTCAGTTTTTTCCAAAAGAACAATATTTTACTAGGTCATTCCATAGCATACTATCCTCAAGGCAATGGATTACTTAAATCATCAAATAAAATCTTGATCACCATAATTAAGAAAGTGTTGAATGAAAATAAGAAAGCTTGGCATGTGCATTTGAAATATGCTTTGTGGGAAAATTGGATAGGCACCAAGAAATCAATCGGGACATCTCCTTTTCAAATGGTGTATAGGACTGATGTGGTACTACCCATAAACCTGGCTCTTCCTGTAATGAAACTCTGGAAGGATGAAAAGGAAGAGCCAAATCATGTCACTAGAAGAATAAATCAATAGATTGAAGTCCAGCAAAATAGGGTTGAAGTAGATGAAAAACTTTAGAAGTATTAGGATAACATGAAAACCCTGTTTGACCAAAAAGATAAAGATAGGGAATTCCTCCCTGGTGACCTAGTTTTAAGGTAGGATGTTAGAAAGGAAGACTCAGGAAAGCACAACAAATTCAACCATATTTGGTGTGGACCTTTCAAAGTCATAGCTTCTGAAGGGAACAATTCATTTTTGTTAGAAAATATGGATGGTAAAATCCTCAACGCCCCTATCAACGGGCATTACCTAAAGCATTTTATGCAATGATAAGTTTCTGAACTCTCATTGTACATACTGGTTTGTTTTCTTTGTTTTGATTCGAAGTTTTCACTTTTTCAGTAAGTTTTTACTTTCACTATAAATAAAACCAGGTTAGTTGATTTCATAAAAACAAAAATATAAAGATAAGTGACACATAGTGTTCTGTTACACACAAACTCCTGACATTCTTCATGTTATTGTCATGCAGGATACTCGCTGATAACCGAGAGATCGGAGACATTAGAAACTAACCTTCATATATCATAACATTGTCTCTCACTCGAAACATGTGACAAATAAATAGTTTACTTGGGTGAAAATATAAGAGTAAATCTAAGGTATGAACTTCTGCCCTGTTTAAATTTCCAAAGAAATATCATTTAGTATGACAGAGGTCCCATATGTAGAAATATTTTCACCTAATCTATATCCACAGAAATGAAAATTATGTTTTAATTTATCGAAATTTTCCTCTGGATAAAAAAAAAATGAAATAAACTTGTAATAAAAAGTAAGCAATAAGAAGACCTTAAAGAAAAAGTTTCAAGAATCGAGTGAAAAGTTTGTATAAAAGAAACCGTGCTTGCAATAGAACATATGAAACCTTTATTCTTTCCCCCCCACTCATTTTCAAAGTTGTATTTTCATGTGATTCTTGATATCATCCCATGATCTTCACAGAGTAAAAAGGGTCTCACCTTAACTTTGAAAACTCATAAACGAATTTTCAAAAACGAGAATAGGTAAAAAATACTTTAACTAAATGAAAACTATGTCTAGGATAATCCTGACTCTCTTAGACATTCTAACAGGTTTAAACTGATTAGTTTCTCTGAAGGAAAGTCCCTAGAAAATAAAAACTCTCTGTGAGATCTTCCCTATAGGAAAAGAGGTTTTGAAGGTTAGAGGAGGATTAGTCCAAAGTAATCAAAGTGAGTTGACAGACCTCTGTTGCTAAATTATAAATAGATATCATCCCTGGTATATTGTATACAAATTGATTGCCCCCACTTCATGTTTTAAAAATATAAGGCAGATGGTGAAAGGAAATTCATAAAATGATTGCCCTCATCTCAGCATTTAAATGCAAAATTACCAATTGAAGTGGTGAAAGGAAATTCAATATGGGAAATTAGATAAATTCATCAGGGTACTGAACAAGATCGCTAGCAGTGAAGCAATGTCTATGATATTTGCAAGGCTGTTATACATTAATTATAATGTACTCTGGTAACTAGTTCTCTTTTCGACTAGATCTACATTCTAAGATAACACGGGACTCCCTGACTAAAAACACTGAAATTACTTTACCTTGATGCGAACAAAATCGAATAGAGCCTGCTAAAACGATTAAGGTTGTTTTTATTATCTTAAGAAAATCTGAAGTCAGTCTTAAGAAAATGAAAGTTTTCAGAGATAAGGATGAAATCTTAAGTTTTATGTGTGCCCTCTTTCAGAATGTGTTTCACAAAAATGCAATAATGAATCCATTTACCCAATAAAGGTACTTGGCCTAGTTTTCTTCTCGTCCCATAGGGAGACGAGATCCCTAGATGGAGCCTATGTTGAAACATATATTTTTTCTAAACTTTAGACTTAAATAAGTTTAATTCTTGTTTAAATAAAGACAAACATGCACTTGGATATCACCATTGATGGGGTCTTATGTTTAGTACAACGATCCTAAATGCTTAAAAATTATGGATCCTCCCACTAGTTGAAAGGTCAAATAACTAAAGACAATCTTCAAATTGTCGGGTCTCGGGGCTTCGCAGACCTAACAGTCCAACATGTAATGAATATCAATGTCCCAACATGTGAAATCGCAAAACTGTGATAAGTTTTAAGCCATGTTAATTAAAGCATTAAAAATGATTAATACAAATTAATCACATCACGACTTCACGACATTCGGGGATCCATGCCTCAAGCGATCACCAAAGTCCTGATATACAAAATTGCGAAACCAATTTAAATTAGACCGGGTTAATTAAACAATTAATAATGATTGACGATAGATAAATCTTATCACAACTTTGTGTCTCGGGAATCCTATGTCGAACGACAACCTAAAATCCCGATACCCGAAGTCACGAAACCCGTAATTAATCATGATGAATTAAAACATTAAACATGATTAATATTAATTAATCAATCACGATTTCGCGATTCATGAATCTTACCTTGAATTGAAATAGGTTAACCCGGGACCTGAAACCCCGAAATGGATTAAGGTAAACATAATTAATTAACGTATAAACTCAATTTATTAAAAAATAAAACACTTTTATTTTACCATTGAGTTTTTGCTGATTGCGATACGGGCGATTTCAAATTTATTTTCTGATCATGAAAATTGACCATTAATGTTATTAAATGACCAGCATGGGGAAATGATTTCAAATAAGATCTTGCGTTAATGCCCAAATATTTTTATTAAAAGAATTAAACGTACTTTCAGTGAAGGTATACGCAAGTCGAGGCATCTAAGGGAAGAAAGACTTTTTCATTTTAAATTACATTCACATTTTGGTAGATATTTCTTAATGAGATAATCAGTCCTATCTGTGCTCTATGACAACTAACAGGTTTTTAAGAACTGCTACCATACCGCCACGAAAATAAGTTAAAGCAACTAGTGAGAGTTCAGGCCAGAGTTCAGAGGTTATCTCCAACAGCTCACCCAGAAGTATAAACATAGTTAAAACCTGGACGAATGTATTCAACATCCTACAGTACGAGCTGGTAAACTTCCCTGATGATTCAAGTGAAAACAAAAAAGGAAGACTTATCTACCAAATACAAGACTGTTGCTCAGGCAGAGATGCATAATATAGCAACAAGGCCGATTCTTTTTCCCTACAATGACATGATTAAATGGGCACTGGATCATGTGGACATCCCAACTAGAACTATTTTCAATTATCAAAGGGTAGTTGTTGGGTCATTTCGGTTGGAACACATACAGGTGATGTATAAACTATCTTCACCATCAAACTTCACTTACAATGCCATTTTTCTAGAGAATTTTAGCAAGAAGGAGTGTTATCAATATGGAAATAATATTTCCGACTTGATTAAGGACTGGTGGTCATGCCCCGAAAAGTTCAGAGATGATTCTCATGGCATATACTCAATCTCATCGCTAGAACCACAACTCATGTATATAGCCATGATGATGTGAAAACTTTATGGAAAAGAGAAAACAACCCATTTATTTATACCATGGGTACCCATTATACACACAGTGGTGGAAGGCTATTCTTTCAACTGGGCCAAGATGTTGTCAGACAATCTAACTAGTGAAATTACAAAATACCAGGCAAAGAAAGCCAAGGGGAAATCGACTTCATTTTACGTGTCAGCTTATATCATGGACGCCATCTGTTTCATGATGCCTTTCCCACTGATGGGCTAGAGATGGACTCCTGATAGTGTAGAACCAATTCATATTTATCATTCAAAACTCTGGGAAGACAAGGCGAAGGATTTCTTTTATGAAATATGTAATTGGGTAGCGGTGTCGATGCACATTGCTATTTTTGGTCACTCACCTCCTAGAATTTTAGACATAGTTGTGGCTAACCTGGATAAAGTGGAAGACTGGTATATCGAGGAACACTTCTCTTATATCCAATTTTTCGGTTTCTCAGTTCCCCCATATGCTTTACCACAATTTTTACCAAACCGACTAGTGTGCCGCAAGGTCGCACGACAAACTGTACTTGGGGGAATTAGCAAAGAGCTCAAAGAAATACAGAAAAAGGTATGGCCATATTTTCCCTTACAGATTGGTGCATTTTCTTTATTGTATTTTGGCCACTCCAAAGTGGAGGTTGCGGCCTTGGAAGAAATAAAACTAGTTAACACTGAATTTAAGAAACATGACCCGCATAAGGTCGTTGGTAACCATATGGCCAATTGCAATCTCAAAATGTATGAACATGAAGAATCCCCTCAGGATGAAATGTTCCGAGGGGTGAGATCTTACCAAGAAGTTCTTAGCCGAGTTTGAGCTCTATTACCTGATAAAATGATTGATTTTTACAACTTCCAAAAACACCGAAGAAGTAGTCTTCCAAAATTACTACAAGGGGAAAACCCAATGTCCCCTAATACACAGAAAATAGAGACCCAGAATACAAAATTTGGAAGATCTAGCAAACAAGAAGCCCCAGAAAACCCAGATAAATCCGAGATCTCGACTCAAAAAAAAGATATCCCAGTGACAAAGATATCTGATGACCAAGACAAAGATCAATCAAAGACATTAATAAAGCAAGGAGAAGATAGGCCATTGTCTTCATCAGATAAATCAAATATAGATGGAACCGAAAAACAATTATCTACAGAAATCGATAGCCCCATTTAGGTTGTCACGCCATTGCAATTCACCAAAGGAAACCCTAATGCAGAGGTAATACTCATAGGAGATCTCATGCCCATCCCTATTGAAGAGATACCTCCTTCCGATTTATTTTTCAGTAAGAGGAGGAAAGTTTTGGTGAAGAAGGAAATACACCAGAAATAAGGTGCAACCATCTCAAAGCACATAGTACTATTGGATGGACAAAATTTGGAAGAAGAAGACTTTGCTACATAGGTAGTAGGCTCTTTGGGAGATTTTGCAATAGCTAACCTGTTATCAGTTGCTAATCTGAAAGGAAAACTGAAGCAGAAGAATTAGGTGATAAGTCAGTTGCAAAATCAAATAAGGACTACAGAAAAGAATGTAAAAGATGAAGTCAATAAAGGGATTGAACAAGCTAGAGCTAGTGATAAGCAAGAAATCCAATTGGTCAAGTCCAGTCTTGACAAAATGCACAAGAATATGAAAGTGAGTGAAAGACGGACTATCCAGCAAGATGAGTTGATAAAAAAATTACAAGACAAGGTCAGTTCCAATGAGAAAAGAGTTGTGGATATAGCACTTTTTCAAGCTCAAGCATTGGAAGTGCTAAAGAAACTGGAAATTTCTCAACAAAGACTTCTCTCTAAAGTAAAAATCGTCCAAAATCATTCTCAGGTGATGGATGAAGCGTTAAGTAATATTGTTTTAAGATAGAGAGAGGTTATCATTTCCCGGACTACCTTCCAAGAAGCGGTCATATCATCAACAAAAGAAGGAAGAGCTATGGCTTCTGGATTGTCCATTTCGGAGAAAACCAGAGGCGATATTATATTGAATACTTGGGAGTCAAACATAGTTGAAGGTAGGAAAATGGCTAAGGAAATGAAAGAATCTTGTGAAGAGGTTTTTTGTTTACTCAACAAAGAATTACTAGGCTTTGATAACGAAGATAGCTCTGGAATACTAGGTCAGATTGTTATAGCCAAACATCAACCCGACATTAAGACAAGTATGGAAGAAGCCCAAGCTGAAATAGCACAGATGAAAAAGGTCGATATTTCTCAAATAGATAGATGGTTGGTGAAGCCTAATCTACAACTACAGTCTATCATTTCATAGGATAGAAGAATAGAAGAGATATTGGCTCAACTAGAAAAGAAATTATACAGTTTTTAGGCCAATAACTTAACAGAATATTCCAGGTTGGTAGCTCAACTTGTGGGTAGATGCATCTAATGTATTGAGCAGGGAAAAGATAGTACCTCTGGAAACAAATGATACAATATGTGTATATTATCTATTTTGGAGCTAGAAGACAGAAAAGGAAAATGCATATGCCAGATTTACGAGAAGATCAAGAAGGATGAAAGTGAAGTGTTCCATCTTCTATATTTTGAAATTTTAGTTATCTAAAAGATAGATAAATTCCAACCATTTGAGGTTGAGAACTTTTGTATAAATGCATATTCAAATGAATAAACACAGGTTGCCTCTTGCTAGTTGTAATTGAGAAAACTCTCCTCATTGAGGATTAATACAAGTGCAAACCAGAGATTCCACATTTTGTCCAGTTTGAGTATTGTGTTCTTATGTCTTTTCACGTTCCAATATCTTTTATATACTTCCTTGATGAATGCCTAATCGCAATTTAGTACAACGTATACTGTGGTTATATTTCATTCAGTTATCTAATAACAAGAAGATTTTCCTCTGTATTGGCTATTAGCAAATACAAGACCTATGAGTTAATTAGTTTACTATATTTATGCTTCATTTAAGGTTACATTTATCTATTTTCTTCTTCTGTAACAAAGTAAGATTCTTTTGTATATGATGTCTTGTTTTGTCTAACATCTTTATTTTTTTATCTCATTACATCCAATATTTCCAAATTTAACTCAGACACAAAAAACGACCTCTGAGTTGTTATACTATTAATTCAATTTAAGGAATTTTTCTAACATAACTGAGATAGAAAAAGAAAACTTTAAAACTTTCCTTATTTATTGATGATTGACATTGTGCTTTGAGCCTTAAGTGAAAACTCAGGAACAACAATCATGATCAGTCAAAGAAAAAATTTAGAAGGACTACACCACAAAGAAGATCATTCACTCCCAGGTATGAAAATTTATTTTATGGTCATTGTCTTTATTGTACTAACTTTGGACATAAGGTTGCATATTGCAAGGATTATAAAAGAAATGTTCAAGAAGACTGTGCCTATGTGGTCGCATGTAACATTGAGTGTTACAAATGTCATAAGTATGGACACATAGCTAGTGATTGTAGAAGCATGATCGATACTTCCATGAAAGAGAATTCTGATATTAGATATAATAAAGTATGGATAAGAAAATAGGAAGAACCGGTGAACAAAGACCAAGTACCAAAGATCGCAAGATTGGCAATAAAACGAGATGAAAAAAATTCTACAGAGAAAAGGAAATATTTCAGATACAGAAAGGTTTGGAAAATAACTGAAAGAAAGGAAGCACATGTAAATAATGAACAAGTTCAAGAGATTGTAATTTCAGACATTGTAGTGAAAGATGAATCCACAGATAGAAAAAAAGAAGTTAGAGATGAGAGAGATAATGAATCTACCAATGAATATGGTGATGAATCTACCAATGAAGATGGTGATGAATACACATCAGAGCATGAATTGTTCTAAGCCATCTGGCTTAGAGACTCCCAAGTAATATGAATATTAGACAGGGGGAGTCTATGCTGTAGCTGTGAAAAAACAAAGAAACATCCTTCGAGAAGCTTGCAAAGTTTGAGAAGACAGATTCAGAGCAATCAGTTAGCAGAAGTACAGTTTGATAGATTAATCAAGACTTCATGATAGTATAGTGATAAATGGGTCAGCATTATGGACAAATGTGCAAGTAGAGTCTTGGACAGTATGGACAGAGATGGATTTGTAAGAACACTTAGCATGTTTGGATAGATATATGATAGTGGATGACATAATGGATTCATAGATTGGTTCAGAGAGTGGTTCAAACAAAAATGAACATTATCATAATGGGTGATAATTACACAGGAAATAGCTCGAACAATGCTAATGGATTCCAAATTGATAGATATTTTTTGGACACATGCAGTGCATACATCAGTTCACATTCAAAACAGAGTAATGCTCAGAAACAACAATGAAAAAACTCCCTGTGAACTATGGAAAGGAAGCGCAGACAACAACCTTTACATCAAGGTAACTCAAGGTAATATTTTATTAATTAAAATTTATGTTGATGATATTTCTTTGGAAGTACTAATGACAGTATAAGCCATAAATTTGCAAAGGATATGCAGAATAAATTTGAAATGTCATTACTTGGAGGACTATCCTTCTTTTTCGGTCTTCATATATGTCAAAGAAACCAAGGAATTTTTATTTCTCAAACTAAGTATATCAGAGAAATGCTAAAGAGGTTCGGAATGG
>SNQJ01S0045452.1:32403-48537 GCA_010110895.2 Picea sitchensis
CCAAATTCTCTTATAGGTTTTAATGGCTTTCCCTATTATTAAATTGCTAGTTCAGTTTAAATTAGAAAGCTCTTAAATGGTAGATACTTTTCTAAGTTTGACTTTCGGCTTTTTCCCTTATTATGTTTACTTATTTTCCTAGTTTCCTAAATTTTTAGATTTTTCCTTCTTTCCCCCTTTTGTTAGAACTCCAAAAGGCAGGTGTGGAAGTTAACCCCCCTCTTCCCTTTTCTCATTAAATTAATATATTTTAAATTATCATAAAATAATAAAACGATTAATTCCCTTTTAAAATTTTAATCCAACAGATTTTTTTTTTAAACAATTAATTTCTTACTCCCTACCTGCTACAAGATTTAATGAAGGTCACAATTATTATTTATTTGGTTTTTATTTTTATTATTATTATTATTTTTATAGAGAGATAAAATTTTACCACTAGCATAGTTTAGACTTAAACCTTAAATTTTCGTGATGGGCAACATTTTATTAGGGACAATGTTTTTTCTAAATTCTTATCACATTGATCATCCTAAGGATGTCTAGGTTCATTCATCTATCATCAACAACATGATGTTCCCTTCAGGATGCACTAGGTGCTCCAAGGGTGCCACTCGCCCTAATCTGTTTCCCTTGTGCGACATGCCCTTCAGGACACACTACGCGCTCCAAGGGTGCCACTCATATCTTGATTGACTTGGTAGACATCAAAAACCCCTGGAGTAAAAAATCCGCTAGGTGAACTTGTGGGAGACTAAGGGCCTCTAAGGAATAAGGTCCCCGCCTTATTGCATGCCCCTTAGAATCATCGTGAGGGACTGTCACAGTATTCCCTCACGGCATCGTGGGTCCTCTCGAACTAGGTAATCATTAACCTATAGTTCGAGCCACGACGGGAGTGATAGTAGGTTGTGGCAAGGCTGTTGTCCACACCTCTCCCTCAACATCTCTCGTAGTCGTGCATGACCCCTTTACTCCATATGTGAGTCTTGTCGGCAAGCTATCGTCAGCCTGCATCATCAACGAATCATGTCAGAATATATCCATATAATGTCATCTAATCAGATGCACTAATATCACAGTAATACAATCAAACCCCAATGGTACACTCCCTGACTCGATCCGAAGTCCAAAGGGTTCCATCGATGCCTCTACATCCTCGAGGTCCAAAATCCTACACACTCAGTAAAACTCGAGCCAATAAAACCTGTCTATGTCAATGTAGTAAAACAACATGTCATCAACCCATAATGCCTCATAATCAAAATCAAAAGTTTTAATAGCATAATAATCTGGATCACTTGCGAGCAAGTGTCCTCAAAGAATAAGTTCGCTCAGTGCGCTAGAGTGGGATGTTACATACACCCTCTCTTGGTCTAAACTTCATCTCGAAGTTTCATAGTATACATGCCGAATAAAGTGTTTCACAGTATGATATGTCTATCTATCAAACAAAAATGGAAACTACTGGCACATATCATATGCGTCCTCCCAGGTCGCCAAGTGTGGACTATAATTGTCCCACTGGACCTTGACCTGTTGTATCATTCGATGCCATAGCTGTCAAACGTGATGACCCAAGATGTGGATCGGCTCAGCTGTGAGCGCCCCCTCATCTGATACTTGTAAGGAATGCATGTCAATAACATGTGTAGGATCACTAATATAATGTCTCAAAACAAATACATGAAAAACATCGTGCATACGCCTCAAAGAATCTGGCAAGGCTAGTCGATAGGTCACGGGCCCCTTTCTCTCCACAATCTCAAAAGGTACCATGAAGCTAGGAGAGATTTTAGCTCCCTTCCCAAACTTGATCGAACTTTTATGCAATTTAATCCGCAAGAAGACTCGATCGGTGACATCGTAACTGCGGTCGACACGGTGCTCATCGACATAACTTTTTTGTCGATCCTGCACTTATTTAATCCTTTGCCTTATTGTTTGCATTTTCTCTTCCATTTCTTGGATCTCTTCTGTCCCTACCCGGACCCTATCCTCAAGTTGATCCCAACTCAAAGGCATCCAACACGGTCACCCGTAAAGAAACTTGAAAGGCGTCATCTTAATGGTGCTCTGGTAACTGTTGTTGTAACCGAACTCCACTAGTGGAAAGAATTCTTCCCAACACTTTTGTTGGTCCATCACGTACATGCGCAACATGTCCTCCAAGGTCTGTTTTGTTCGTTCGGTTTTCCCATCAGTCTCCGGGTGATACACAGTACTAAAGTTAAGTTGTTTTCCCAAGGCCTCTTGGAAACTCATCCAAAATCGTCCAGTAAACACCGATCCTCGATCGGATATAATTCTCTTAGGCACACAATGTAGCCTCACAATCTCACTGATGAAAACTCTAGCTATGTCAGGTGCCTTATACGTTGTACGTACAGGAATGAAGTGAGCAGTCTTTGTCAGAGTGTTTACTACTATGAAAATCGAGTCATGTCTCCTTGCCTTCAGTGGAAATCCAACAATAAAATCCATCTAAATAAAATCCCATTTCGATTTCGGAATAGCGTGTGGTTGTAGTAATCCTATTGGGTGTCTATATTCAGCCTTTACCTGCTGACATTCTAGACATCTGGCCATATAGTTGACTATGTCTGCCTTCATTCCCTTCTAGAAGAATAAGGGTTTAAGGTCTTCCCTCATCCTCGTGACTCCCAGGTGAGCCATGTAAACTTCTCTATGAGCCTCGCTCAGGATCAACATCCTCAACTCGTCGTTCGGTGGTATGTAGATCCAATTTTTAAACCTCAATAAACCATCACTATCAAATGAAAATCCTTGAAATCGTGGTACCATCATTGTGTTTTGTCCGATAAAACCCTTGACCTCTTTGTACTAGTCATCATCACGGTGTAAAGTTAGAATCTTTTCACGTAGATTCGTTTGAAGAGGCAGCATCGAAGTCGTTTGAAGAGGCAGCATCCGCCACTTGATTCACTGTTACTTTTATGTAAGTAATCTCAAAGTCGTACTCGCTAAGCAATTCTGACCAATGTTGTTGTCACACGTTCAGGTCACTTTGTATAAAAATGTGTTGTAGTCCACAATGGTCAGTCTTTAGTTCAAATTGTCATCCAACAAGGTAATGTCTCCAAAACTTCAAGGCATATATGATGGATAACAACTCCAAATCATGCGTCGCGTAGTTCTCCTCATGCCTTCTCAGTTTCCTAGAAATGTAAGCGATCACTCGTCCACCTTGCATCAAGACTCCACCTAAGCATTCCTTGGATGCGTCAGTGCATACCAAGAAGTCCACGTCCATGTCAAGGACCTTTAGTATCGGTGCTATTGTCAACAATTCCTTGAGCCTCCAAAATGCTTCCGCGCATTTCTCGGTCCAAACAAACTTCTTGTTCTTCTTCTGCAAATCTGTGATCAGATTTTCTATCTTCAAAAATCCCTCGATGAACCGTCGATAGTATCCTATTAAACCCATGAGGCTACGCACTTTCGGGACATTCGCCAGCGCAGGCCATTCCATAATAGCCTCGACTTTTTCTGGATCCACGGTGATTCCTTCGCCGGAGAAGACATGCCCTAAGTAGTGAATATTCGATTGATAAAAGGAGCATTTGGACAACTTCCCATACAATTTGTGCTCTCATAGACACTACAGTACCAAGTGTAAGTGCTTGTCATGCTCCTCTATCATCCGCGAGTAGATCAAAATATCGTTAATGAATACTTGAATGAACTTGTCCAAGTACTCACGGAATACCCCATTCATCAAACTCATAAATACCCCTAGGTCTTTGTCAGTCCAAATGGTAAAACAGTAAACTCGTAATGTCCAAACCTCATCTTAAAGGTGGTCTTAGGGACGTCATCTTCCTTAATACGTAACTGGTGGTATCATGATCACAAGTCGATCTTTGAGAACACCGTTGTGCCTTTCATTTGATCGAACATATCATATATTATCGACAACGGATACTGATTCTTGATCGTGGCCCTGTTCAGTTGATGGTAGTCAATGCAAAGCCTCCATGACCCATCCTTCTTTTGTATGAAAATAACAGGTGCACCCCACAGTGACACGCTTGGATATATCAGTCCTATGTCCAACAACTCCTTCGGTTGCATTTTCAACTCTTGTAACTCCGGGGTCGAAATCCGATAAGGTGTCCTTGCTATCGGTTCAGTCCTCGATTTTAGGTCAATGGTAAACTCCAATTCCCTCTCCAGCAGCATCCAAGGTAACTCCTTTGGAAAGACATATACAAACTCTCTCACCACCGGAAGGTGTTCTATACCTTCTGCTACTCCCTTCTCGTTTAACGCAAGGATCTCATAAATCTTACATCCCTTGTGCATTCTCTTCCGAAGTTGTAAGGAAGATATGAACCTCAGGGAAACTCCCTGGTTCTGGCCTACAATCACACGTCTTTGTCCCTCATCATTGACCAAACTCAACCATTTCATCTTACAGTTGAGTATCACCTCATGTGATTCCAACCAATCCATACCAATCACAGCATCGTAAGATCCTAGGATCGTGCGTACAGGTTGGCCCTGGTGAAAAACTCTCCTAGGTTAAGGACACAGCCTGTAACCTTTCCTCCAACCTTGTGTTTATCTCCCAAGACCATCTCTACGAAGCTAAACTTGTCCTGTTTGAATTCCTTTACCTTAATCCTTTTTAGTGTCGCACCAAAAATGAAACTCTCGTTAGCACCGAGATATATCAAAATACTAATTGTCTAGTTAGTGACGGTACCTATCGTCTTGAGCATAATCGACTGATGCTCTGCCTAGCGATTATTCACCATTGCATGAATCTGATGGGCCTTGCCCATATCTCCCATGGTAGTGGTTCCGACTAATCCAGATGCTCTAGTCCTCTCCACCGGGAAGTCGCGCTAGTAGTGTGGCTCCCCACATGTCCAACACCCCTTCTTCGGCCCAGTAGTCTTGGTACCCGAAGTAGAAGATGATGACCCACCACCCTAGGATCCTGGTTTGTTCTGTTGAATAGGCCTAAACTGTTGTTGATTCTGTGTTCCTCGATAAGGTGTCCACTGTTGAGGCATCGGTTGTCGAGGTGTAGTGAAAGTGGATCCCCTCTAGAAGCCATGATATCCCAGCATATGTCTGGTTGGTGTCTGATGTTGTTGTGCTCCAGATGACACCTACCCTGTTGGTCTCACTAGAGTTCTAGTCTAACCCCCACTGATAAGATCCTCCTCTACTATGAGGGCCTTCTAGATGGCATCATACAAGGTTTGAGGCATCAAAATACTAACCTTTTCACGTATATTGTCGTTAAGTCCGAACACAAACCTATTGACCTTAAGTTTCTCAGTGTTAAGGTGCGGAGCATACCAAAGAAACTCCATAAAACGGGCCTCGTACTCGGGCACCGTACGACCACCCTGTCGTAAGGTGTTGAACTCATTGAGATAATGCTCAATTAATTCCTCTGAAAGGTACCTCTCTCGGAACCGTTCCTCAAACAGTTCCCATGACATGTCTTGAATGACCACGTTCAACTGCGGTAGGAGCGTCTTCCACCATAGAAGAGCACTTCCTTTCAGTTGGAAGATCACCATGCGGACCTTCATGTTGGATGTATAATCGTGAAGTGCAAAGAACATCGCCATATTCTTCAACCATGCCTCAACGGCTGCGTCATCTAGGGCACCAAAGAAATAGGGAAATTTTACCTTCTCGAGTTCATGGTTAATGCTACCATTACCGACCAGAGTGCACAGTGGAACCTCAGGGGGTGCCGAGGCCCTGGCCTCATCTCTATCTAAACGGCTGATCAGTGCCTCAGACATGCGTTGAAAATATCTCATCATTCTGACCACATCACCAACTGCTATCTTCTCCTCTCTGACAACCTTCTTGTCTCCCTGGGGGTTAGACCCCTTCGGTGTGGATGCTACTGGAGGCATCAAGCCTTCTCCCCTAGCACCATGTCGTCTGCCTCCGCAGCATCCACTTACCATGATTACCTACATGAATACAAGTCAACTTGATTAGCAACAGTATAATCAAATCATATCAATGAAATCCATAGTGATCCCAAGTCGTGGTTTGAACCCGCTCTGATACCACATGTAACATCCCCAACCGATACAACTCCTATGATGTACAGCCGGTAAAAGCACCCTTATTAAAAAAAAAATTACTTCTTTTTTCTGTACTGGTGTGTAGGAAGGTAATAATGACATTATACTCAACATCACAACACGACGACGAACACAAGGCATGCAACTCATGAAACAACAACATAACAACCTAACATAAAATCACACCAAGCACCAGGAAGCAATGTATGACATTCAACTAAAGAAGAGTAAGAATGACTACCTGCCCGTCCTACCCAGCAATGGTTAGGACCTCCAGGTCACATAAGCAACGCTCAAGCCCAGGTTCCCTTCAATTTTGACCATTTAAGGTCTCAAGGCTGGCGACTGTTCTTAGGAACAAGGAGGTGTCTACGTCCCACCCGACACAAGCAGACCAAGCCTACTAAGCTAAGGACAATCATCCTAACAACCTAACACACCCAAAATTAATTACACAAATAACTATACCCCTTCAGTGAGCAAACCAAGCACATCAAATGTTTACAAACCAAGTACAAACGTTAATTGTAATGAACAACAATGCCCTCAATGGGAAGCGCAAGCTAAAAATGACTTCCCCAATATCCTTATCAATCGTCGAGTCAAGCCAGTCAATAATTAAAGTCTATTTAATCTTCTATTACAAGCCCAACTTAGCATGTCTAAAATGCAATATGACATTAAGCTACAATCTAAGTTAGCCTTAAAACCAATCCATTTGCGCCAATTTAAATTACAAACTGTCATCAAGGTACCCTCTAATTCAACGTCAAATGGACATCAATAAGAAAGTCTGAACTTCGACTTGGCTAATAATTAAAAATATAATTAATCATTAGTTATAATATAACTAGCTTGTCTAAATTATAAACTAGCCATTAATTTATAATCAATAGACATTAAATGCAACGAATCTAGCAAGGTTAAAATATGCAATCCAATCTTTACTCATCAATCAAATTTAAATCATTAACACAACCTATGGGGTCACATCTATTTTAATCCAAATCTCCATCCAACTAGCCATTAATCTTGATATCAATAGTAACAATCTTAAACTAGAATGCTACCATTAAAATAAATAATAAAGCGAATAATAAGGCATTTAACATAAAGCAAATAACAAGGCATTTAATAAGAATTAACCTGGCATTTAACATAAAGGAAATAACAAGGCATTAAAATAAATAATAAAGCAAATAATAAGGCATTTAATAATATTCACTGCCAGGTAAAGGTAAAGACTCAGGGCAACGGTTAAACTCAGGCATAAACACTGAATCATTTAGTTGGCCATCTAAAACTAAAGTGAGTCACAGGTTACAAGATCCGTCAGCAATTTAGGCAACTGGTGGCCCAACGACTGCAACCAAAATGTAAGGTTAACCACAACCCAAATTTAACTTTTCATTGAAAGCGCCCCTGCTGTCTTATCGAGCATGAATCATTGACAAAATGCGAGGTCGTGATCTGACATGAATCAAGTTGCTATAGAGTAAGGCTAAATATGTGCTGTCTTAAACTACAGAAGGCAAAAAGGGTAATGTTGTTAGTTAAAATGCTATCCATTAAGGGTTCGCTATCTATTAAGGTCCATTGTCCAGAATCTAGAACAAAGCTATTTAGTAAAGGTTCATTGTTCAAAACTCCATACACACTTAAGTAATCAAAGGCAATTATACTCATATTTAATATAATCTCATTGCCAGGAAAATTAAGCGTAACAACCATCACACCTAGCCATGCTCAGCCATGAGTTAGCGGTTGTTTATGCTAACATTGTCCATCAAAAACGTGACTGTGTTGTCTGCTCCACACATGGAATTTAAGAGATCAAATATATGAAGAGGTTGTCGGTCAACAGATTGGCTACCAATTAAAGTACTCAACATTGTCCATAACTAACCAATCTATTAGACACCCAAAAAAAACATAGCTGACCATAAACTTGCATTTGATCATTAACCATAACTAAATCGTTGAGTTTATCAAGAAAACCCAGACAAAACAAGATTAATTTCCCGTGATTAAAGGTTACTTGCAACCAAAAGGTGGGTAAAATGCAGGTAACAAATTGATGACCCAAGCACATTTTCTATTAACGCAAAGGTGAGATTTAGTCTATTAAGGAAATTTGGTTGTGTAAAGGCTAAGGTCACTGTCATCAATTTAAGAAGGCGTCGAATGAAGGTCGCTTAAAGGAGGAACTTTCCATTAAAAGGGATAAATCAAAATCGGTTTAAAACAACTCATCCTCTACGCTCGTTAGCTAAGAGTTGATAATAATGGTGCAAGCAGACAGCTGGAAAATGGTTCGCGTACTCGCCAAATAAAGTAAGTTTCCCGGAAATTAACTCCATCAAAAATGGACACAGGAAAAGGGTGGAAGGTAAGGAAATGAATTCTTACAGAAATGCAAATAAAGATGAGAAACCTCGAATTAAATAACACACATGTTTTAAAAGAAAAACGCCAGGTAGTAAGGGTAAATCATCATCCCTCTTATAGGTAGGATTTGTTGTCAACATGCTATCTTAAGACTTTAAAAAAAGAACCGTCATCATTAAAATTTGTGAGGTCATTAATTACCAAAGCATTGCCAAGAATACACCAGCGATGTCGTTAAGCCAGTCGTTCTTCATTTAGAAAGAAAATGTCAAAAAAATCGTAAATGCCACTACATACAATGCGTTGGCCACAATTAAAGTCGTGGTATAATGATCACCTCATAACAGAGGGTAAATTTTAAGTAAACGTAGAGGTAAAAAGTCAAAATTAAACCAATTCAAGATGTGGCATCAAATCCAGCATAGACGATGAGCCCAATGAAATTTGTTGAGAATTCAATAACAATGGTGGTTATGACGGGCGATTACAAACTTTTTGCACCAACCAGAGATAAAATATAACAGTTAATAAATCGCAAGAACTGTATTAACTCGTTATCAAATCCAGAGATCAGATGTATCACATCGCAGGAAGGGAGTGAAGGCATACAATAAAAACATAGAAAAACAATAATTATGCCTCACAGAAGAAAAATAGTAGGAGAGAAAATATGCGGTGCATTCTAATCACAAGCAAGACGTAGAGTTATAATTCTCCATCAATACATAAAAAACAGGGTTAAAATTTTATCCATCCATGCATAAAAATGCAAAGTTAAAATTTGGTGATAGGAATTATAACTACGACGGAAGTACTCAATACAGGAAGGTGCAATGACCATCAATCAAGCAAGAGAAGCCAATGGGTAGACATCGAAGAGGTGAATCCTTCGCTCATCATCCTTGCACAGAAAAGCAGGGCATTGAGATCCATAGGTCTTTTAATGCCAAGGTGACGACCGTAGATCAGGCTCCCAGTTGACTGCTCAGGTGAACACTGGTGATCTAGGGATGAAGGCTAAGCAACCATGAATGACACACTCAAACATAGCCAAGTGGTCAAGACATGCGGGAAAATGAAGGCCATGGGAGACAATCCATCATCGAGCTAGGCTAAGAAAGATTTCAGACATCAATCTAGACAATCAATTTACTTACCTAATCAAACATGCAAACCCAAGCATATAACCTACAACATCTACTATACAAAATGAAGATAGTGTATCGTTGCCTGATCGCCCGCTCTAAGTGACGTCCATGTGCTCCATGCAACTCCCTCTTGCCGACTGGTGAGACTTCACCGGTACCTCCCAACCAATCCTTGGGGTACTCTTCTTCCCCCTTAGCCCCCCGAGCCGCAAAGGGGCCACACCACACTATCCAGATATTTCGACTAGCTCCCAACTCGCCTCGCAAAGCCGAGCAACCACTCGTCACCGAGATGGGTATCCCAACTCCCACAAGTTAAATCAGTCAAGTAGATAATTCTGCAGCGTAACATTACGCAAACAGAAGACCCTCCTTCATCCATCTCCTTCCTTCATTATATAGAGTTTCAAACTTCCTTTCTTTCTTAAAATCTCATTTAATTCCTCTCCATACAAGTGTCCCCCATCCCCTATATTCCTCCATAAATTAATTTCTTTAATTAATTAATTATCTTTATTTCCCTCACCCACCTAGAGTTACACCTAGAATCACTCCTTGGTGTCCCCAAATTCTCTTACAGGTTTTAATGGCTTTCCCTATTATTAAATTGCTAGTTCAGTTTAAATTAGAAAGCTCTTAAATGGTAGGTACTTTTCTAAGTTTGACTTTCCGTTTTTTCCCTTATTATGTTTACCTCTTTTCCTAGTTTCCTAAATTTTAAGATTTTTCCTTCTTTCCCCCTTTTGTTAGAACTCAAAAAGGCAAGTGTGGAAATTAATCCCCTTTTTCCCTTTACTCATTAAATTAATATATTAAAAATTATCATAAAATAATAAAATGATTAATTCCCTTTTTAAATTTTAATCCAACAATTTTTTTTTTTTAACAATTAATTTCTTACTCCCTACCTATTACAAGATTTAACGAAGGTCATAATTATTATTTATGTGGTATTTAATTTTATTATTGTTATTATTTTTATAGAGAGATAAAATTTTACCACTAGCATAGTTTAGACTTAAACCTTAAATTTTCGTGATGGGCAACATTTTATTAGGGAAAATGTTATTTTTTAATTCTTATCACATTGATCATCCTAAGAATGTCTAGGTTCATTCATCTATCATCAACACCGTGACGTGCCCTTTAGGATGCACTAGGTGCTCCAAGGGTACCACTCGCCCTTATCTGTTTCCCTCGCACGACATGCCTTTCAGGACGCACTACGTGCTCCAAGGGTGCCACTCACCTCTTGACTCAGTTGCTCGACATCAAAAACTCCTGGACTAAAAACTTCGCCAGGTGAAGTTGTGGGAGACTAAGGGCCTCTAAGGAATAAGGCCCCCGCCTTCTTTCGTGCCCCTTAGAATCATCGTGAGTGACTATCCCAGTCTACCCTCGTGGCATTGTGGGTCCTCTCAAACTAGGTAACTGTTAACCTACAGTTCAAGCCACGGTGGGAATGATAGTACGTTGTGGCAAGGATGTTGTCCACACCTCTCCCTCAACATCTATGGTAGTCATGCGTGACCCCTTTACTCCATATGTGAGTCTTGTCAGCAAGCTATTGTCATCCTGTATTATTAACGAATCATGTCATAATATATCCATATCATGTCATCTAATCAGATGCACTAATATCACAATAATACAATCAAACCTCAATGGTACACTCCCTGACTCGATTCAGAGTCCAAAGGGTTCCATCGATGCCTCTACATCCTTGAGATCCAAAATCCTGCACACTCAGTAAAAACCGAGTCAATAGCACTTGTCTATGTCGATGTAGTAAAACAACATGTCATCAACCCATAACACCTCATAATCAAAATCAAAAGTTTTAATAGCATAACAATCCGGATCACTTGCGAGCAAGTGTCCTCAAAGAATAAGTTCGCTTAGTGCGCCAGAGTGGGATGTTACACCCCCTGCCTCCCCTCGTGCCCATATTTTTCCAACACCCACTTCTGAAATTATGCACGGCATGGAGAGCTTCCTAGTGGAAGAAGAAATAACTCCTTTTGTGCAACAACCCTTGAACTCCCTTCTCGAGCCTACTATTATCACCATGCCCCAATCCTGGCCTCTAGAGCATGGAAGCTGCATGGTGGAGGAAGAAATCCCCGTAGTTTGCTGGAAGACTAGATTGCCAAGAACTCTAGCCCTAGGCTAGAGGAGGAAGCAGAAGTGGAAGAGGAAGTGGAAGCAGAAGCGAAAGCGAAAGAGGATTTTGATATGGATAGAGTTGAAGGGGAATTGGAAGCGGATGGAAAAATTGAGAAGAATATGCCCAATCCTCATCTCCTTTTAGACGACCACCTGCAATTAATATTTCATATGAGAAGCCTGGAGGAGAAAACTCAGAATCACTGCACTCTCAGATGACACACGGAACTCATGTTCAACGCCTTGTCAAATGCTCCAGAGAAAACTTATTGTCTGACCTACAAACATATATTTGTCTTCACCTACAACACTGATGGATGTCCGGGTTTAGCAAATTTCTAGCTTGTCTCTCAGTTTACATTTCAAGAGTCAACTCTTTTCAGCTTTGTTAAGTTTTATGATCTATAGCTACATCCATGGGGACCATGAGCTCTGGTGCACGACACGAAACACGTCTAATGTTAGTAATATGACATATTGCACGCTGAACTATGAAAAAACTATTATAATTATTAATTTTTTTGGTGAATCACTTGTTCTGATTTCTCTGGTGTCAAGCAAGCAAGGATCATTATACTTTTTTGAAGTTCTTAATGTAATACACATTTTCTCTTTTATTTACAAAAAATAATTTATAAAAGATGTAATTTTTTAATATTACATTAAATATATAAAAACCATATATAATAAACAAAATAATTTGATAATTATTATAGAATTTTTTTTTTTTAATATTATATTAAATATATAAAAACAATATGTCGTAATCAAAATAATTTAGAGAAAAAGTAAATTTCTAATATTATATTTAATATATAAAAACCATATATGGGAAAGAAGATAATTTGATAATTATTATAGAAAAAGTAAATTTTTAATATTATATTAAATATATAAGAACAATATATGGTAAACAAAATAATTTGACCGTGCTTTTCTAAAGCATTACTTATTTTAGGTTGGTTGTAATATTCTTGTAATTTTCACATCTTAATTACATACGAAGAGTTTCTAAAGCATTACTTATTTTAGGTTGGTTGTAATATTGTTGTAATTTTCACATCTTAATTACATACCAAGAGTAAATATATGATATTTTTTAAAGGGAAATATTATAATAATAATAATTTAATTTTAAAGTTATATTTAAGTTAGATATCAAAATGGTATATGCTATTCATTTTTTGGTGAGATAATAGATTTTATGAAAATATAGATTTGAATGTAAAAGTATAAAAAAGTTTACATACTAAATTATTAGTAAATTGTAATTATTTGAAATAACTTATTAGTAATTTATTTTTATTGTTAATCCTAGATAGTATTCACAATAAAATCATTATCCCTTCTAATTACTAGTGGAACTATCTCCAAAGAAATCATAAAAAAAAATTAGTAGTATTTAGCCTCAATTTCATATAAAAAAAAAAATATTACTCATTTTCATAATTTAACTTCTTTCTAATAAAAAGACACAAACTTTATATGAATATAATTAAAACTTATAAGATTTAAACAAATAATAATATATCATAATAATACTAATTTTAAAAGAAGTATTTTTATATCCAATTAAATAAAATTCAAAAATATTTTAATTAACCAGGGGTTAAGAGTAATATTTCAAATTTCTAGTTAATTTAGAATTTTAATAGATTTTCTGAATATCTGAGCTGGTTTAAAATGATGTAAGACTTTTGAGTAAGGTTCTGAAATGCATGAAACTTTTATTTATACTAAACTAAACTCAAATTAGGCCTGAAAATCTAACAAAATTCAGTACCATTTTTTTTCCTAAAAAATAAATATATTTGGTCCAGAATTAAGCTGAAACTGAAAAAGGTGAATCAAACAAATAATAACCCTCAGAGTTAACCTGAAACACGAAAAAGTGAATCAAACAAATAATAACCCTCTAAACTAAAACATAATCTTAGGGTAATCCCAACCCTAACTTCTCGCTCCACTCCATTCTATCACTGTAAAGCGTGTGAAAAGCACTTCCAAAGGATCTCACCATGGTAGCAATAACGATGATTTATGTACAAAGAATAAGAATAATGATATATGTTCCCTTTTTGCAGGGAAGTGGCAATAAGCGACTGGTTATGGAGCTTCCGATCTTATCTAAGGTGGAGTGCCAGAAATAGATATGCGAGCATCTGTTTGACATCTCGATAAGATAGTCGATGGGTGGTTCTGGAACCCTTGCCCCACCACTGCAAACCACACATAATTCAAGGCTGGAATTAAACAAATACCAACTTACCGGTTCCCGAAAAATACTCACAAACCAACTACGCGAAAACTACATACTTTCGGTTGTCATCCATCACAGAAATCCCTAGTGAGTGAGATCGAGATCCTGAGAGGCATATATGCCATTGCCGCGGAGGGCCAAGGGTCAACATCGAGACCTGAGCGTGTCTTCTTGGGAGGGAGAGGGCGAGCGGGGTTCAGAAAGAAAAAGAGAAAGAGAAAGTACTTGTAGTAGTGAGGGCCTGTTTAAGATGGGGTGAGGTCGAGTCCAGCTGAGGAGGATTGAAAACAAAATTAATCGTCAACCAACGTTTTCAAAGAGGCGAAACACACTGATGAAGAAGGCGTCGGAGCTGTCATTCCTGTGCGATGCGGAAGTGGCCCGGATCGTTTTCTCCAACAGAGGCAAACTCTATGAGTTCTCCAGTTCCAGGTACCTACTTAAATACCTATACACTCTTCTCCCGATCTGTTGCATTTACACACACACGATGTCATTGGACATCATGGCATAGACATAATAATACCAGTATCGTTTCAATCATGATATAAATTACTAATCCAGTCCATGATGGCCAATCAGCATACGCAGAGGGCCATCATCAAGTAAATATTTGTACTGGGACCTATGCTACTTGCCCACGACTGCAAATCCATAATATTAAATGTCTTTCGTCCTCCCTCAGCGATGGTAGCAAGTTGCTTACTTCGTAGGACGCACACCACATCTAAGAGATCAAAATAAATATAAGTTGTTTATAAGCCTTATATCAAGCCTATTAATTAGTAAATAATTGTTGTACTGTAAGTAGTCGCTGGGAAAAAAACCACTATAAGCTTGTTCCCTAAAATGTAAGGACTATCTTAGGGGAATTATCCTGTTCAATAGGTGAAGACGATTTAACTTTTCAACCCAAAAACATAGACGGCTAATCACATCATGAATAGAATGAGAATAATGGGTCAGAACCATAATCGTATATAGATTATTCCGTGGGATTTAATATCATTAGCATGCTGCCACGGGTGATAGAATTTCAAAGCTGAATTTTAACGCTTCTCTCTACAGTAATTCTAATTTTCCGCTCCCCACTATCAGTTCAACCCAGCGCTGTTTTAGCAGAGGCCGGCCATTTTCGCATGTCATAACATCTCAGCCGATATCCTATTCGAAGGTTGCTACTGTATTTTTATGTGCTATAAGTTTATTTTACTGTATTTCTCTGTAGATATTATGTCCTTCGGTTAAACCTTCACTGTGTTGAATCTTCACTGTATTATTTGGGCCTTTTTCTTTGTCGATATTCTGTGTTATGTTGAAGTTTGATCAACATTAGCTGCTAGAATAGCGATGTTCAATTACCTTATACATTAACGGATTACGGCATGCATTACTGTAAATTCATAGCAGGGATTAACGGAATTTGCAGAGGAAATAGTGGGAGACCTATCCCGGAAAACCCTTACGAAAAAACCAGCAAACAACAGAGGTGGATAAATAGATTGTAAAAGTCGAGAATCTGATGTATATAATTACGACCCTTTCAATATTTAAACATTGAGGTTGAGAACGGCTGCTGGAGACACGGCTCTAGTGTGCCTCCTACAAGAAAGAAATGATTAAATTTGACAAGTCAATTAAGGAATAAGTATTTCTAATTCTTCAAAAACATATCTCAAATGGTTGAGAAAAAGGGGTATCTGGATGATCTCATGATGAAACCCGTGGTCTCGTCTTCGTGGGATATTTTTGCAACTTGGAAATGCTTTCTAAGATGAATTCAAGGAAATAACATGTTTTTAAAAGTACAAAAGCAATGATTTGAGAATTCTAGAGAATAACATTTTTGTTTTAAAGTACAAAGGCAATGAATTTCAGATTCTAAGATTCTCCTTAGTAAAACGAAAATTATTAATAATTTGAACCTTTTTAAATAAAATTATTTAAAAATTCATTATACCCTAAATAATATTGTATTTAGGGTTATCAACAAATTTAAACTTTCCTTTTTAAATAAAGTTAATAAGATTATCAATAATTTTATTTTGGTAAGTTTAAGTTTATCAACAATTTTAACCTTCCTTTT
>SNQJ01S0045452.1:49282-64341 GCA_010110895.2 Picea sitchensis
ACTCTTGTCCAATCTCCTGAATCATGATAACCACATACTAAATCACTACATCCACTATAGGTGATACTAGAGCTTCTCAAATATCAAAGCACTTGTTTCCATGCTCTTTACCTAGTTTTGTCATGTGTCAACTAACAACGTGAACTGCATGTGAAATAATTGAACATTCCGTCGTAATCATCAACCTTCCTACTAAATTTTCATAAGGTACACGAGACATATAATCATTTCCTTCCTACTACTAGGGAATAAATTTGAAGAAAGCTTACAATGGAAATAAAAAGGGATACTTATCGGTTTCACAGAGTTTATATTGAACGTCATTGGTGACAACCACATCTTACAATTTTTCCATCTCTTTGTAGTTCTAATCTTGAGATTCAATTTGTTTCTCCTAGATTCTTCATCAAAATACCTGACAAACGAATCATTTAACCTATTGATCTCAACCATGTGTCTCTTGCAACAAGCATATCGTCAACATAGCACCAAGATAATGAATATTCCATAAACACAATGATCATACTCTCTTAATAATAACTTTGCCTAACAATCAAGGAATCACACATATTGTACCATTGCAACATCACCTTAGCCCATAGAATGATTTTGTGAGTTTCCAAACAAATATATTCCTTTGCAATCCTAAACAACTCTTGATTTTTCCATGTACATATGTTTGTGAATGATGATTTGTGGGAAGTACAATCTCACAATATACATCCCTGAACTCTGTCACCATAACCAACAAAGATGTACTTCCTGGACCGAATTTGGCCAAGCCAACCAAGTGAGCCTTCACCTCTCACCTCCAAGATAACGGATTATACAATCCATGAGGTCTACAACCACGAGCTACCAAAACCATGTCCTAGAAACCATGATTCTTGACCTAACATCCTCGAGTGACTCAAACTATCCAAACTTCCCTCAAAGACAGGGTATTTGGGAATACTGCATGCTCCCCCTATCACCTATGTCATCTAGACTTTACAAGTGACATTTAAAAAATGGGGTGCACATGCCTAACCAAGTCTTATATTCATATTCTCATTTACATAACTCCACCGTGAAATTTTCATTCAAAACTTTCATCATTGCTTCAAATCTGAGTAAGTCCATCAACACTCCACTTCCATGGCTGACTTTCCACCATCACCGTGAGATCTAACTCTTCCTATCATAATAGTCCATGATCATCTCGTTTAGGATTTCTTTCAAAGACTTTGAGTGCATTCCCCAAAGTGAAAAACGTGGAATACATAACAAATATATCCAAGAGGAAACCTTGCTCTAACCACTACCATGCATTCCAACTTTGTCGCCCCAACAACGTTTCTCCTCAGCATCCAATAGCCTTTTGAACCCATAGTTTTTTTCCTTATCACAGATAGAGTGCCAAAACCTTAGATCCCTTGCAGCAAACTCTCCTTCTCTGTGTGTGAATCACAATATTCCCTCATTTCTCACACACCTTCGCCTGATCTCAGCTTTGAAATCACTTACTGGACTTCAATCCTGCAAACAAAATTCATGAACAAAGACAAAAATGAAGATAAACAATCATACAATAGAGAAGAATAGAAAAACATATAAGCGCATCCAAGAATGAAATGGGGGGGGCGATGTCATTCTTTATTGATCTGTGGAATACAAGTCTCGTAGAAGCACCTCACTTAATTTTACATATAAATAAAAAACACTCAAGCATTTTTTAGGCATATGGAAGGCCAAACAATTGAGGAACCAACTAGGAATGTAACCGATACATATGTGTTGTCAAAATCTAGCAAATAAAGCAATTAAAAATATGATATCCTTGTGAAAACCCCTCCCACGAGAAAACCCCCACACTCTAAAAGACACTCAATGTATTATTCAAAAACTAGATGGTTATAATACAGAGTCTTTGTTCTCTCAGCAAGAGTGTTCCCTAGATGGTTATAATACACGTCTTTATGCTCTCAACAAGAGTGTTCAACAGTCACATAATTCTTAATAAAATTTGTCACCAGAACAATAAGGTAAATCATACTCTTTGAAACCTCTAACCCTAGTACTCAACAAATAGTCATTGTGAAATTATATGCCATCTATGATTTACATTTTCTACACACTTGAAACCATAATAAGTTTATTCCCTACCATTTCTCTACTTACATTCCCACTAAAACTTTACATTATTCCTATTATAGCTATGCACCTATTCTATGCAACTGATTTACATATATTCCTATTACAAATCTTCATCATTCCTGCTATGACACTACACTTATTCTCTTCCAATGATCCACATATATTCCTACTACAACTCTACATTGTCCCTTCTACAACTATGCAAGGTAGATCACACACCTATCCCAACATTCTCCCACTTGTCATATACCTTGCAAGGGTACAAGGGAGAATGCATCAAACTATGAGCTGATTTCTAGGGCCCATAAAATCACAACACCACATGAATTTACCTATGCTCACGAGTTCCATGAATGCATTTGCAACATTATGCAAGGTGTCAACTTTATCTAGTATCACATGTCCATCCTCTACCATGTCCCTAATGAAATGGTATTGTACATATATATATATATATATATAGATATATAGATATATAGATATATAGTTTGTGTTTTCATGAAAGGTTGAGTCCTTAGCTAGGAAAATGGTATTGTTACTATCACATTGAATCATGATAGATTCCTCACTTATCCCTTCTTCTGGAAATAAAATTCATTAGCTATATGGATTTCTTATGGGCATGAGTAGCTTCCATATACTATTCCTTTGCATTGGAAAGAGTGACCACAATTTTTTTCTTTCTCGTTTAACTCATTTCTCCACCAAACAAATAAAACACATAACTTCTCATAGATCTCCTTCTATCTACATCCCCTATCCAATTAGAATCCACATAACCTTGTATATCCACCAAGTGTGGGTAGTATGAAACATCACAACAATATCAAAAGGGATATTCATGTGTTCCTCAACAATACTTGAATACCCTGTTCACTACGGTCCAACGTTCACATCTAGGACTAGCCATGAATTGAATCAATATTCCCACTACTTGGGAAATGTGTACTCTAGTATAAACCATATCATAAATTCAACTACAAACTACACTACCATACAAAACAAAGGCCATATCAGAGCGAGTAGTAAAATTTGAGTCATACTCCATTAAGGAAACACCATAGAATGAGGCAAGGGGTAGCTATAAGGGTATAATATGCATCAAGGACGGATTCCTGAGATCAAAAAGATTGAATTCCATATTCATCGGGGGTGTGGCCTATAGAGCTTGCTTCAATCAATAAACATCTTCATGTTCCCACCGCACCACCATCAATTGACTAAGTTTAAGCAACACTAAAGTGAGTATTTCATCCTAGGATGCATATTATAGCCGCCAACAATAGATCATATTGTTTCAATTCCTTTTCTATTAGATCCGTAATATGTAGTTTACCCTATTCCAGCTACAAAGATTCCAACGGTAGAGGAAGTTGACTCACTAGCATAAGAGATTGCTCAACTAAAAGCACAATTCCCATAGAAATTGGAACACTCGATGGTTTGCAATATTCCATACAAAAACATTGTATCACATAGTTTACATACTTACTCTAGCTCAACCAAAGCCTTGTATTCACTCTATATCTCCTAATATTTATTCCTAATATAAAATTATTCTGAAAACTTAGACTTCAAATTAAAAATCACATGCTTATTAATTTCAAAGACTAACATATCATCTACACATATAGTGATAAGAAGGAAATGATAATCACCTATTTTGGATCTCATAAATCCTAATTCCAACACAAAATAATTGAAATTTTGGTACAACATTATGGGATATTATTTCAGACCATATAAAGACGTTTTTAACTTGCAAACTAATGAATCTTTACCTTATTTAATGTATTGCTTTGGTTGTGTCATATATATCTCCTCCTTCAATTCACCATGTAGAAATCAAGTTTTCACATCCATCTATTCTATCACTAAATCAAAGGTTATTGCAATAGATAAAAATAACCTAACAGATAATAAATTGTCAACTTGGGAAAATATCTCACCAAGTCTATCCCCTCAATCTAGAAATATCCTTTTGCAACCAACCTTTCCTTGTGATTTTTAACAATTTCATCTAAATAAATCTTCTTTTTGAACACCCATTTACATACTATGGGTTTCTATCCATTAGGAAATGGGACCAAGTCCCATGTCTCACTCTTTCTAAGTGAATTCATTTCCTCATCCATGGCCAATATTTAGACCTCCTTATCTTCCATCTCAATTGTCTCTTTCATTATTATAGGTTTATCAGTGTTAGTAGATAAAATAAATATACATCTAAAATTAGACATACTATAATTATACATGTCGCATTTCCTTTTTTTCTGAGTGGAACTCCTTAAAGTATAAGGTGGAGTTTTTTCCTCCTCTTATGAATTCTATGAACACTCCTCCTCGTTAGGTCCATCATGAAATTATTATTCCTTTTTTGGAGGAACTTTCTCAGTATTGGGTTGTAGCTGAAACACTAACTTCTTCTCATGTTCTTTTGGCTACACCACTGTTAGAGAAGACTTAACTTCTCTGAAAATAACATTTCTTCTATACAAAAATTTTACAGACGCAAGATCATAAATCTTGTACCCTTTCAAACCAACACCATTGCCAATGAGGATACATTTCACTGCCTTTTTATCCAATTTAGACCACTTCTCCTTAGGCACATGAGCATATTACTGACAACAAAAAACAAGAAGATGATGAAGTGAGGGATTCTTACCCGTATAGACTTCCATAGGGTTGTTGTCTATGAGAGATGATGTGTGAGACCTATTAATCAAGTAACATGTAGTAGCAATTGCTTCTTCTCAAAACTTCTTCTTGAAGCCATCTTAGCAAAGCTTACTCCTAGCTCTCCCCATAAATGTTCTATTCCCTTGTTCCACAACTCCATTCTGATAAGTGGCATATGGATCTGTCTTATGTCATTGAATTCCAATATCCCTACCAAAATGATCAAACTCTACAAAACAAAACTCACCGCCATTATTATTCCTTGTTGCAATCTTCTAGAATACTCAACATTAAAGAAAATATTACATTAGGGAAAACACATAAAGAACACACACATACTCAATAAGAGAAATAATCTAGGGAATGTTAACTAATAAAGTTCATATTATGTATTTAAGAGTATTTATACAATAGACAAATGATTGGAACAATTGTGCACCTGCTCCAACTAATCATTTGATAGGTTGCACTTATCCTTTAGGTGCATTTACTTAATTTATTACATGTATTCATATATCATCTTATGCTAATGTCTAATATATTATGGATTATTACAAGGACCTCGAAGGCATCCCAACATGTGCCCCACACCTAAATCCTTGTTCGTCCTGATCAAGTGTGCAACAACATCCTAGATCTCTAGTCCTGTAGAAGGTATTCTTACTATACATCATCCATGCATTCAGGTCTGCACAGATAAAGAAGTCACAACAACCACCAATTGTATACAAAGATACAAATATACAATGTTCTATCGTGACCTTCTACTCTTTATCCTTTGTCTTCAATCTAGTAGGTTCCTATGTACTCAATGATTTTCCGACGCTCGACTACCCTGCCCAACAATGGTCCTCTTGAGTCTCTTGTTACACCATCATGCTTCTGTAGTAGTGCTTGGCTCGTTTTTTTTTCATATTTCCCCTGCAGAACACCCTATGGTGGAGTTCCCCACAACTATGACCAACCTACCATTTGTCTACTTTATGGCTCCTAAGGTCACAACCTAGGGAACTATTATGCAACTCTTATACAAGGGGGCTCAATAAGTTAAATCTTCCTTGTACCATCTTCTTATGTTTTAAGATCCATAGTGTGAGATGTCTCTTTCTTCAATTCCTTCAATCGCTACAAAAATTTTGTGAACACTGCTCATCATCAATGCTCTCTATAAGTAGTCAAATCAACTGCTACAAAATTTCCTTAATCATTGCTCAATCTTTCAATGTTTATTGCAATGCTACTATCAATCATGTATATGCTTCTTTGTGCTTTCAATCTTTGACAATGTATGTACTTTTCATGTCAAATTACATGAAGGATGACTCACTATAATTCAATTCTAAAACTCTATGCATGCAACTTGACATGACACAATGGTTTAAAACACTACTAAGACTTTCTAACTATTATTTAAAAACTTAGTTATACAAATACACTTTTGCTTTGGAACCACACTTTTACATATGTTGTTAACTGGGTATCAACAGATATCGACAACATGTCATAGAGTAGCATTACCTAATACATAACTGACTTATATCTAATTGTCTTCTTCCCTCGAGAACAATGATTTTTCATTTTCTTTTTGGACTAACTGTTTTAGACTCTACTAGACTAGACACTAACTCGAATAAGTATCATTGATGCATACATATTTTGCAATTACTACATATTTCTTTTTACATTGCTTCATGATATATATGGCTCATGTATTTTATACAAGTTTATATATTTTTCATTTTCTTATAATGACTTACTGACTCATACCTTTAAATTTCAATAGTTGACTGCCCCAATTAGCAAGAACGTGACATTCAACCATCAAATGAGGTGATTAATAATGGACCAATTTGATAAGTCAACCAAGTCCACTGAAATTTTCCATGTGAAACAAAGGAAGAACTAAGGGAACCCTTGTATATTAATTCAACAAAAGAATCGTTGTTTTCCTTAAAGCTCTATTATATCTGCCTTAGCAATCGATAGAGTGTCTTCTATTGCGCCATTACCCACTGTCGATGTTTCTCTAGGTGAAATACGAAAATTCGTTCTACCCTAGGCTGTCTCCTGTGAAAAAACAAAAATTTCAATGGTTGACTTTTATGACATTGTCGAACTTAGTACGCAAAAGAAAGAGACTGATAATAAAAACTGGAGAAAATAAGCTTCAGTCGGTCCATACTCCAAGCGGATGGTCGACTTCCTCAGTCAGCTCATGGTCCAAGTCGATGGTTGACTTCCTCATTTGGCTCATGATCCAACTCGAACAACCTTTTGCACATACACCGACTCGACCATACCTTTTTGAACTCGAGCTCTGTGATCCCTCCATCGCTCCATAAACTTCACTCAATTTTTATCATCCATCCACTAGACTGATACATTTGGACTTCACGTGAAGGAGAAAATGTAAGTCAATCTACTTTTCCTGGGTAACTTAAAACTCATCAACAAATCCACAGGTCAAAACAGCTTCGGTCGATCTTCAAACAGTGAGCAGGTCGGCCCCGATCGAATTTGAAGCAATCAAAGGGTCACCTTCTTTTCAATGGTATGTTCCATTTGGAATCATTCTTTCTTAATGATCAATCACATTAGTTCAGAACAATTACATGAAAATATCTGGCCGACAAGCCGAATTTACTCATTGGACGATTGAATCATCTCAAGAATTAAGAAATTGCTTACAACGGGATGAGGTGTTGAGAGAGTAGAGTTGACTAAAATCCAAAGCATGTAATTGGGAATCGATTACATCTGATATTGAAAATAATTTCATATCTATCGCACAGATATTTTTGTAAAAGGCCATTTTTATATCATATAACACTTAGACTGCTGAAACCGTCCTCCTCCATATCATCGAATCGCTTCCAAATCCCATCATTCGACTCAAATTTTCTACTGCTCTGAGTGCTATATTCATCGGGTATAGAGGGCCCACTTGTTAGAACCCCACAAAATCATTTACCCCCATATCCAGGACAAGCTTCACTCATAAATTATTTTGTATGGCACTCAACACTGCAGAGGTCGAGTGCTCAAACTCATAGAAAAGCATCGATTATGAAGGAACTCAAGGGGTATGTTGTCGTCACTTCTCTAGAAGAGAATACTGAATATCCATACAATCGTTTATTTTACTTTATGAGCAACAATAAAAACAAGTAGATTCTCACCAAGGCGTCCCTCATGAGTAGATTCCAGTGCTACGTTTATCAGATTCCTAAGTTTTCATCTTCCAACCATGTGTGATTTATTTCTCCCTAATCCTCACCAACATAGAGTCTCACGATTTTATTAGTAAGAATGAACAATTGACCAGTCAAAAACAAAAATATTTAGCACAACATCAACATTCATGAGAAAATTTTCTCGAGCAAATTGCCTCGTAATTTCTTTAGTCGAGCAAGATCCTCCTCAAACATCCATCAGAAATTTGCAGATCTTCTTGATCTTTCCATCTTGTACAGGGTCGAACCACCCTCGTTTGGTGTTGTCACCCATATCGAATGAATGAGGCAACCATACCAATGTTGTAATCTTGTAGATTAGACAACATTAAAGAAGATACTACATTGGGTAAAACATAGAGATAATGTAGGGAAGGTTAGACAACCAAGTAAGTAATTCTTCTTAAAGAGTATTTATACAATAAAGAGATGGTTGGACTGTTGTGCCAGCTCCAACTAATCATTTGTTAGGTTGCATTTATCCTATTTACTTACTTTGTTATATGTATTCATACATTATCTTATTATAATAATGTGTAAGATATTGTTATATGTACTCATACATTATCTTATGATAATGTGTAAGATATGATGTCTTATTACAAGAGCCTAAAAGCCATTCCAATAGTACTGAACACCTTAATCTTCTTACTAGTATGATCATCTAAGAGAGATTTAAGCTCATTAAACTAACTAAAAACTTCATATGTAATTCTAAAACAATATACCGATGTCCTTCTAGGATAATCATCAATGAATGATATATAATACAAATCCTTATAAATAAAAGAGACTTTAACTCGAAAAAATACATTAGAATGTATTAGGTATAACAACCAAGAAGACTCATGAGAACTAGCATAAAACTGAATGAAATTCTATTTTCCATATATGCAATGCTTACACAAATCAAATTCAAGAGTACAACCATTCAATCCATCAACAATGTTTTTTTTCAAGGCCTATAGGCTCTTCTTACCTATAGGACTCAATATTTGGTGCCATAGCTTTGTCTTCCCTACATGTAACATGGTTTCTAAACCAATATCTTGTTTAGGAGGTTTTGAATGTGATGATGTAGCTCCTATAGATCTCTCCATTTTAGAAATTGATGATCTATTACACTCAATAGTGGATCCATACAACTTGAACAAAGTTCCCACATGAATTGCTTAGCAATTACCATATCTCCCCATACCATCTTTCATCCTTTATCAAACAACAACCTTCACACCTACATCATTAACTACCCTGATAATAGGTCTCATACGAAGCCCAAAATGTGAAAAACTCCATTGATCCCCTTTATTCTATAATCAGGGAATGTGATCAAGACTCTACTATGACCAACTATGTTGAGGGGAGACTCATCACCAAGTTATACCATCCCACCACCATATTTCACATACACTCGAAACACATTTCGATGGGAATTCATATGGAAGGAAGCTATAGAGTCTATCATCCATGCACATGGGTTGTCAAAGCTACAACAAAGGAATCTCCACCATTCTCTTGAATATAATTTGTAGAATCATCATAAGAATATTTATTTTCTTCTTATTCTTCTTCTTCTTCTTCTTCTCTTCCTTCCATTCCCTTCTGAAATTCCCAACCTTACCACAGTTCCAACATTTTCCCTTGGATTTTCTAGGAGACTTATATCTCCCACATGATCTAGATATTCCCTTTTCTCAATTCTTTCATTTATGCTTTGATCTTCCATGAAAAAACAAGCCATCATTAGTGGATTCAAAAAAAATTCACCTCACATCCTTTGAGTGTAAAGAAACCACAACGTATTTCGAGTGAGCATCAATGTCTTTTCAGTGCTTCCAATGGCCATTACAAGGTTATCACGTGAATCTAGAAAATAACACTAAAGGTTCATACAATGATCCTCTCCATCCATATTCACTCCAATTGAGATCAAATGGGTCACAATATTGTTAAATGCATTCAAACGCTAAACTACAGGATCACTCTCACCCATTCTCAAGGAAAACAACTTTTTCTGTAAAACATTTTTAATAACTAGGGATTTAGCATGATATAAATCCACCAATTTATTCCAAAGAGGTGCTACAATGTTTTTCCTCATAAACCTTCAATAATATTGAATTGGCCAAAAATATCCTAATAAGTCTTCTTTACTTACTCTCCAACGCCACATGCTCTTCATGTATCATGCTAATGTGTTTATTTACAGATACTAAAACCCATAAATATCAATCTACAAGAAGATCTTCCATCTTGAGATCCCACAACTCAAATTTAGTGAAGTTAAAATTTTCTATTTCTAATCTATATGTTCTTGTCACTTCCTTGTAACAAGATTTCCTATTGCGCAAACTCCCACCAAAACAAAGATTATATAAAAAAACCTTGTCCTTAACACATTGGATTCGAAGTCATCATCGAGGTGATCATGCATTGATAAAAAATGAAAGGAGGTAGAGGTGTTGAATACACTTCCTAAACTAATATATTATACAAGAATGGGCATAAATTCAAAACATAATAGTTGTAAACAAATGAAATGAACAACAAGCCATTAAAAACACAATATCATTGAGAAAACTCTTTTGAGAGAAAAAAACCACACTCTAAAGTACATTGAATGTATTATTTAACAACTAAATGGTTACAATATAACATCTTTGTTATTTCAACTAGATTTTTAGCAATACCATAATTCTAGAGAAAATTAGATAACATGACAGTAAGATAAAAATTACTCTATAAACTCTCTAACCCTAGAACTCAATAAATAGATATAGTACAACCATAAACCATTGGAAACCACAAATAGGTTATTCCCTACCACTACCTTGCATGCATTCATGTTACAACTCTATATTATTAATTCTATAACTTTTCACCTATTCTCTATAGCTCTACACTATTCCCAACATAAATACCCATATAACTTTGTTTCTCTTCTTTTATTAAATTCATGCATTCCATTATTTAAATATTTTACTAATTTATTTTTTAAGCATGAATACCCATATAACTTTGTTTCTCTTCTTTTATTAAATTCATGCATTTCATTATCTAAATATTTTACTTAATTTACTGTTTTTTACATCATTACCCATATAACTTTGTTTCTAAATTCATACATTCCATTATCTAAATATTTTACTTAATTTATATATATAAAAAAATATTCCCTTCAGTTTAAATCAAAATAGAATAATTAATATAAAACTTAAATTTAACTCAAAATAGAATAATTAATATGAAACTGTACAATTAAAATTAAACTTAAAAAACAAATAATCAATTTCAAAAATTATATATTTTAAATGTTTTAGGTGACTCTACTCTCAACTAAGTTTGAATGTCCATGTAACTTTCCTCCTCTTCTTGTAACTTTCCTCCTCTTCTTGTGTTAAAGTCATCATTATTATTTGAAAATTATGGCGTGGCATGAAATTAAAAGGGTTGTTCTTTAATATATGTACAATTAAAAAGGTTGTTTTTTTATTGTATTGATTTCAAGTCACCATGATAAATATTAAAAATAATAAGTTATATTTATTTACCATTATTTTTTGAAAAATTATTGTGTTTGCATGGATATTGTTTTTAATACATGTAAAATAAAAAATGTTGTTTTCTAATTGTATTGATTTCAACCCGATAAATATTTAAAATAATAAGTTATATAGATTTTAAGCAAATTAAAATCATGTTCTCTTAATGTTTTTTAATCAATATGTATGTGAATATAGTTATTTCTTCAATTGTATTGATTTCGAAAATGATATAAGCAAAATATAATAAATATTATTAATTTAAACAATAATAAATTCTTGTATTGAATTATATCCTCTACAATCCAAAATAATTAATTATCATATCTTTATCTGTATATCAAAATACTCAATAATCAAGCAAAACACACAATATACCAATCAAATGATCTATTTATGAATCATATTATCATAATAAATTTTTGCATTGAATTATAACCTATACCATCCAAAATAATTACTTCTGATATTTTTATCTGTATATCAAAATACTTAATAATCACGCAAAACACACAGTATACAAATCAAATAATTTATTTATGAATCATATTATCATAAAATTTCGAAATATAATGATAAATTTTTTTGGATGAATGAAGTTCACAAATTCATATTAGTGGTTTAACTTCCTTTTTTTCTAAAACACATATATTTTGTAATCGGTATACAGCAATGACAATCATTATGTCCTTAATATAATGATAATTTTTTTGGATCAATGAAGTTCACAAATTCATATTAGTGGTTTAACTTCCTTTGTTCTAAAACACGAATATATTTTGTAATCGGTATACAGCAATGACAATCATTATGTCTTCTATAAGGATGAAATGAATGATAATAATAAAAAGTCGAAGTCGGCAAACGTAGAAAACTAAAGGAGATATAGAGAAATAGCTAGATCAAATGATTAATGATGATAAAGGGAAGAACGTAGAATAAATGATCAACCATCAACGTGAAGGGAAAAAAATATAGCAAATGATTATTAATGAAAGGAAAGACCAAATGATTGATGATGATAAAGGGAATAACGTAGAATAAATGATCAACCATCAACGTGAAGGAAAAAAAATATAGCAAATGATTATTAATGAAAGGAAAGATCATAGGATAAATATTTGTGAAAGATAAAGATAAACAAATAGTATAATATGTAATGGGAGAGACATAACAACTTGTGTGGGTTTAATGGTTAAGAACATGTGTTTCTTCTTAAAAGCTCACTGGTTCAAATCCAGAAGAATGGTGTCCATCTTTATATCAACAATTTTTAATTATGTGATTTTCTAGTTAAAAATATAATTATATTTGAAAGAATCTTATTTAAAAGAAAGGTTAAATTTTTTTGATAAGCTTATTTTTACTAAAATTATTTGATAATCTTAAATTACCTTAAATATAAAATTATTTAAAATATAATGAATTTTTAAATTATCATATTTAAAGGGGAATTAAAATTATTGATAAGCTTACCTTATATACATTATTATTTTTAAATTATATATACATTATTATTTCTAAACTATAAGTAAATTAGCTTATTTAAAGTGTGGAATGTTAAAATTATTGATAAATATGCATTATTATTTAGAATATAATGAATTTTTAAATGATCTTATTTAAAGAGTAATGTTAAAATTATTGATAAACGTATCCTAGATACATTATTGTTTCTAGACTATAATGAACTTCTAAATTATTTTATTTAAAGGGAATGCTAAAATTATTGATAAGGATAACTTTATTGGAAAGAAAATGTAAAAATTATTAATAAACTTACCTTTGATAGATTATTATTTAATCTGAACTAAATTATTCAAGTATCTCCGGAAAACACTAATTTATATCTTATGTCAAACATTCATACGGATGGCCTTGTTTCCATAACCGAACCGAGTAATGGAAAGAACCGACAAAACAAAAGACACGTCCAAGTGTTATAGGATGGCCATTGCCTAGCAGTATTAAATTGAATGTTCGGCGGTCTGTGTCTTCAATGCATTAGTCACGTATTCAACTACAGCTTTCACCATTGCTTCTTCATAGATTATGGAAATCGAAGAACACATACGGTGCCTATATTAATTTAGGTTAAGGTCTCATCATTAACAAATAGAGTGATATATTAACAAAGATATGTGATTAGGGTTAAGATTTAGGACGCTTGTGAAAACCTTGATAGTAGCAGAAAATGAAATGCGCATTCATCCTATCAACCCTATATAGTAGCAGAAAATGTAAGCCCATTCATCATATCTAGCAAAGAGCCCCACCTCAGATATGAAATGAAAAGGGAAAAAAGAAAAACTACATGTAAGCCACCTTCATCATATCTAGCAGGGAGCCCCACCTCAGATACGAAATGGAAAGGGAAAAAATAAAACCTACTTGGGAGTGCTAAATGTAAAATGAGCGGAAATAAAAAGACAGGCATGCACAGTGACCGAGTGACCGAATGCTTAAAAAATTAAGCACACTAAAGGAAATAACTCTCCATATAAGCAGAAAGTGAGTGAGTAAAAACACAAGTGGGAACCACTGGCATGCAGAGCTAGCAAGTAAAAATGCACACAGCTGATAAAGAAGGTAGAGCACTCACCTACTGAGCCCCATTGTTCTACTCACAGAAAAACAGACATCACAGAAAAATAGATATTTAAAAAATTAAACACACTAAAGGAAATAACTCTCCATATAAGCAGAAAGTGAGTGAGTAAAAACACAAGTGGGAACCACTGGTATGCAGAGCTAGCATGTCAAAATGCACACAGCTGATAAATAAGGTGGAGCACTCACCTACTGAGCCCCATTGTTCTCCTCACAGAAAAACAGACATCACAGAAAAATAGATATTTAGTAAAATGAAGAGGACCGGGTACTGGTAAAAAAACTTAAATGCACTAAAATTATATCATAGAAAAAAAATTAAAACAATAAAAATAAATGGATATATTTTGTCATGCAAAAAAATTAATGCTTAAAATCACAACCTTTAGTTTAATATGACAAATAAGAATATTCAAAACATAAATATATTTAATATGACAAATAAAAATATTCAAATCATAAATATATGAAATAGTTTCCATTAAAAGCTCATTAATTTTTGCATTTCCAAATTATGAAGGTAATAAAGATTCTTCAGCTATTTCTTTTTAAGGTTGTAACTATCTTCACATCATTGCATGTATCATGCTATTTGCTACTTTTCAAAATTCAAACCAGCTACTTTTCAAAATTCAAACTATATACAGGCTGCTATGTGTTTCAACTTATTATATTGACACTGCATGTCATAAATAAAGCTCCCATATTTAAATAGAAAAAAAATAAATATAAAACCTCGTGCTAAGGATGCCAAGGACGCTAAGGACTGTTTAAAAAAAACTATTAAAAAAATTACTTAATTCATAAAAGTATCCATCAAATTTATACCCTTTTAAACTAGAACAATCAAGTTACT